>OZ014519.1:5249249-5431749 GCA_963966055.1 Lathyrus aphaca
TCTGAGAAGGAGATGCCGAGATCAGTATGGCCAGATGCAGCGAGATGGAAGGATCATGTCTGGAATCGAAGTTTTACAAAGTCGGTAAAAGACATGGTACATGTAACACCCTTCTAAACCCACTGAATAAAAAACAATAATTACTTAAATAATTTAGAGTACATCTCAGAAAGGGGTCACATTTTCTTCATAAAACGTCTCAACAACAATGTTGCTCCGTAACACGAGTTTTCAAAAAATTTATAATATCACTTCTTTTATAAATCAATAATCAAAATAAAATTTGCAGCGAAATCATAACTTCAGAATAATTTCATTTATTTCATCAAAACATTAAGAGCTTAGGTCATTGTCAATAATCATCATTAACTAAAAATCAACATCTAGTAGCTCATAAATATATTCCTAATAGACAACATAATATTCACTTAAGGGTGTGTCCCACCCGATGTTACATCTACCAGGGCAATGTCACCACACCTAACTAAATAAACTACAGAAATCAATACTTCAAGCTACATCCACGCACCAAGCTTATTCTTGAGTATCTGCAGGATGACATAATAGACAATCACCAAAGGGAGGCAGGGTGAGTAATCACGAATCAATATAAATGACATAAAGTAAAGATAATCATGTAACATCCATCATATATCAATACATCATAATTCTCGCCCATCATATCCTAAAACTCATCAAACATCTACTCAATACATATGCATCATGCTATGCCACTAAGAATGAGATGCAACCTCATAAATGCATGTGGTTCCGATTTCAACATGTCATGGACACCAGGCCATTTACCTTCCACAAGGGAGCACAAGATGAACAACATAAACAACAATACCCCAATCCATACAATGTGATTGAAGCCTCCATCATCATAAGTATGCCATGAATGCAACGATGTAACAACATTAACATAATCAACACTTGCATCATCATTCATGTAAGTATTAATCATACTCTTCATATGACATCTATACACCAGTCATGTAATCTATCAACATATACTCATCATCACATAGCAATCATAAACATCATATTATAGCATCACAACTCCATTTCACACCAAATCATCATAATTAATTTGATCGTCATGTTCATCACATAGTAAGTATAAACATCAAAATATTCACATCATCTATTTATTCCGTCATATCATCATTATAGTATCATCATTCACATAACTCATACCGTCATAAGAAATAAACACATAATCATCATATTAAGTTAAAAATATAATTAACTTACATCTTAACTTCATTTTTTATCATAAAATGATCACTAAAACATCAGCATAAATCATGGCAACAAGTATAATACATCACGACATCAATACATCATGTCTACACATCATTAGATAATTTTCTACAATTAAATCATTAAATTTTTACTTCCAAGTCTTGTTAAGCGACCCTCTTGTTCTCTAAACGGCCTCCTCTTGTATTGGGGAAAATTAAAAATTTTAACTGCTCACTAAGCGGGCAAGGTAGATTTGACAGAAAAACCCTGCGATGACAGCAAAACTCCTGCTATGATTTTCACTCAAAAACCAGCCTTTCACCATTTTTAATCACAAATTTCAGTATAAAACCTATAATTAATACACATACATTATTTACAATGCACAACACATGTCAATTCATCAATAATCCCTCAAAATCTACTCCTTAAATCCTAGGTTTTTCCATTAAATCCTAACTATCCCCTTTACCTAAACTATACGTCAAGAACATTGAAAAGCAATACTCCCCATACCTTTGAGTGAAGCTTTTCTACGGTATTTTCTCAAAATCTCTGGAAAATTCTTCAAGCCTTAGCCTCTCCTCTTCCAAACTTTAGAGCTTTTCTCTCTTCTCTCCCAAACGCGATCGTGAAAACTGATCGTATCCCAAAACCCTTAACTTCCTTTTATCAGTCTTACCCCTAAAACGCCAAAAACTTGATGTGAAAATAGCAAGTGTACTATTTTTCTCACTGTAGTAATAAAAGGGAAATTCCCCGTTTGTCGATCTCAAGGACTGCTTGACGATACAGAGTTTATAGATTGTTTCAATTAGACAAAAGCCTTTGGTTTTTGCGTTGTGGTGTAATTATACTACCAATTGCGAATAAATAAAACAAGTAAAAAGGTTGAACGAGATACAAATGAGAGAAGATTGCTAGGGTTCGGTGAATGAAACTTCTTGTAACAGATATAATTTATGACGGCGTAGAGCTATTCCTGTCAAATTAATTCTGGTCCTCAAGGGTATCTATTCTTAAGTCCTTAGTAATAGACCTTTGATTATGTAACCTAATTACTATGTCCATAAACAATTAGGTTCATACTCAAGCATTCACATATCAAGAATTACCGGTCAGATAGAAAATCCCTAGTCCTAGGTTATTTTTACTATCCAAAGTTCTTATCCAGGTCAATGAATAATTGCTGTCCCGCTTACACTATTCATAAGAATCATCATTCGTTGGTCCGACAAATAACGCATAAAGAACGGCGATAAGAACAAATTAATGGAAAAGAAGAAATAAGCAATACTTTCATAAACATCAATACTGTCACATTCAGAATCAGGGTCACCCCCTAGCAATGGGGGTTTAGCTACTCATAATAAAAGTAAAAACAAAGATTAATATTGTTGTCATTACAGAATTTCGTGAGGAATCAATCTTCAATAGTTGGAAAACTCTTGAACATATGAATCCCGTGATCTTCCTTGAGTCTCCAGATCTCAAAACGCGTATATTTTCTCTCCAAAAAAATGTCCATCCTCCGGAAAATTGTGGTCTGGCCTTTTAATAGCTCTTCAGTTGTATTTTTCCTGAATTTGTGCTCCATACGCGTACTGCGCTGTCCCATACGCGTACTGCCTAGTAGGAAACGCGTATTGGACGTAACACAGCATCTGGTACGCGTATTGGCCAGCCTGTTACGCGTATTGCCCAAATTGTTACGCGTATCACCAAGTTGTTACGCGTATCACCAGAAGCTTGTATTTTGGCTGAATTTTCCTTCCCTCTGGTCATTTGCGTATGGTACGCGTACTGGAAGGTCCATACGCGTATCAAGTAAGGTCATACGCGTATGGACAGCAGGTTCTCCAAAAATTGACTTTTTCTTCCGTTTTCTTACTCGGGCTCGATTTCTCATCTGACGTTTGATCCCCTGAGCTTCCAAACTAGCTTTTTACCTGCTGACATACCAAAAAGTGTAAAATATCCTCAAGAAACTCATCAGTAACAACACACTTACTATCATGGAATTGAGCTTATTTCTAACGAAAAATGCTTCAGTTTACACAGTTTACCTGATTTATTTACGGTTAAATAGTGGAATATCTAGCATAAATGGTGACTGATCAGTATCCCAAAACCCTTAACTTCCTTTTATCAGTCTTACCCCTAAGACCCCACATATGCCTTCCCCATTCTACCCTTACTAATTCTCCACAAAAGACCACTATACCCTTCATACCTCTAATTCTCCTTATTTTAATTAATAAATAATAATTTGAATAATATCATATAATTATTCTTACTATTAATATTATTAAAATAATCTCACCACAATGCATCGTGCCACATAATCATATATCGTCAAAATCACCTTATATCCTCAAATAAGCAACAACCAATCATAATCGAAAATACCTGAAGAAAGGTGGACAAGAATAGAACCAAAGGTTGACTACTTCAGAGTATTTGGCTCCATTGCACATGTACACGTCTCTCTGAAAAGAAAAAAGTTAAACTTGATGATCGAAGTCACAAATGCATCTTTCTTGGAGTCAGTGGCGAATCTAAAGCTTATCGGTGGTATGATTTGGTAACAAAAAGGATAATTATAAGTAGGGATGTCATATTTGAAAAAGGTGGTAAATGGGATTGGAACTTGAGCGCAACAGACGTAAAGTAGAAAGTCCTTGCATGGGGAGATGACAAAGTTGTAACAGAAGAACTTGAAGATGTTGAAAAAATTGAAACGACAATGCAAAGGAGTTTCCAGAAACTGAAGAGTCGGTACCTGAAGAACGAACAAGAATGGAGAAAAGGTAGCTTAGTTGGATGAGTAATTATGAAAGTGGAAAAGGCTTGTCTGAAGAAGAGGTACCAGAACAAAACATAGCCTTGTATATCTCTCATGATGATCTAATAAGTTTTGATGAAGCTGTGAAGGAAGAAAAATGGCAGGAGGCCATGAAGCTTGAAATTCAAGCTATAGAGAGAAACCAGACTTGGGAGCTTGTATCACTGCCACATCAAGCAAAAAAAATGGTGTTAAATGGGTATTAAAAAAATTGAATGAAGAAGGAAAAATGGATAAATGTAAAATTAGACTCGTTGCCAAAGGGTATTCACAAATAGCAGAAGTAGATTACAATAAAGTGTATGCTCCGGTGGCTCGTTGGGATACCATCAGAATTCTCTAGGCAGTAGCAGCTCAACGTGGTTGGTGTGTCTACCAACTTGACGTTAAAAGTTATTTTCTTGTACGGAGAATTAAAGGAGGAGGTATACCTCGATCAACCGGAAAGGTTTATGAAAAAGGGAGAGGAAGATAAGGTGCATCGACTGAAAAAGGTACTCTATGGATTAAAGCAAGCCCTAAGAGCTTGGTTTAGCATAATTGAGAGTCACTTTAAGAAGGAGGGGTTTTAGAAAGCAACAATGATCACACCTTGTTCTTGAAGAAAAATAGAAACAAATTATTGGTGGTAAGTCTTTATGTTGACGCTTTAATATATATATATATATATACATGAAATGATGAGCATATGTGCATAAAGTTCAACTTGTCAATGCAGAAGGAGTTCGAGATGACAGACTTAGGCAAAATGAAGTTTTTTCTTGGAGTTGAAATCTATCAACGTAAAGACGGAATTCATTTGTTCCAAAAGAAGTATGCTAAGGAAGTCTTGAAAAGGTTCCATATGTGGAGTTGTAATGTTGTCAAGAATCCAATTGTTCCTGGTATTGTTCGGTCAAAGGAAGGCAACAATGGTGATCATGCAATGTTGTACAAATAACTAGTAGGGTGCTTAATGTATCTAACAATAATGTGTCCGAATTTGATGTTGTTGGTATGCTTAATATCTCTTATATGGCTGAACCTAAAGAAGAACACGTGTTGATTGCTAAAAGGTTTTTGAGGTTCTTGAAAGGAACACTGAAACTGGGAATGTTTTACAAGAAAAGTACATATATGAATCTGTTGGGATACATATACAACAACTATGCATGAGATGTGGACGATATAAAAAGTACTTCGGATTATGTCTTTCTAATAGCAGCAATTTGTTGGAGTTCAAGAAATCAAGGGATTGTGACTCTCATCTACAGAGACTGAGTATGCAGCTGCCACTGCCTGCGCATGTCATTGCGTCTGGTGAAAGGAATTTTGAAATACTTAAGCTTCAAAGACTGTAATTGCATTCACATAATGTGTGATAACAATTCAAAAATTAAGCTATCCAAGAATTCAGTTATGCATCGAAGGGCAAAACACATTGATGTTAGATAGCATAATCTATGCAATTTATCAAGTGAATGAGCCGTGAAGTTAGCATTTTGTGGAACTGATGATCAAGTGGCAGCAATAATGACTAAACCTATTAAGTTGGATCAGTTGTGAAACTTAGAGGTTTGCTTGGTGTTCAACGACCTAAGGATTAAACTGATGCTCGTTAAGTATGTGTCAGTTTAAGGGGAGGAATTTGTTAGATTTTCGGTTAAAGCTAAAGTTAGAGAATATGTCTTAATAAGCTAGTTTCTAGGAGTTGATTTATTCAAGTTTATTATATTCTTTTTTCCTTATTTTTTTCTATTTCAGTTATACTTAAATTGTAAGGCTTTATAAAAGTCACTGCAGTCTTTTAAATAATTAGCATAGTATTTTGGCTTTTGTATCTGTTCTATTTCCTTCAAAGATGACAAGGAAAATACTTCTAAAATGGATAATTAGATATGAATTATATGAACTCTCAAAGAATAAAATGGACTCATGTGCTTATGTTTATGTGAATAAAAGTTGGCACATGAGGCTTGGTCATCCTAACAACGAGTACTAGACAAAGTCTTGAGGAATTGTAATGTAAAACTATCGCTCAGTGTTCATTTTAGCTTTCATGAGGCTTGTTAATATGGCAACATACATTTTTTACCTTTCAAATCTTCTTCCTCTCATGCTAAGGAAGCTCTTGAATTAGTACACACTGATGTATGGGGTCCTGCATCTTTAATATCACCATCTGATTTTAAATACTATGTTCATTTTCTTGATGATTTTAATAGATTCACATGGATATATCCATTAAAGCTACTATCATCTCGAGTATAAACCTTCAAAATTTTGAATGGCCAAGCCAAATCAAGCTTACTTTTGTCACAATGGAGAATAATATGGTAGTGGTTTGAGTAATTCTTGATCAAAGTGAAGCAATTGACTGTGTTACAATTATCTGACAATTTCTAATTACAAATGGCTCTGCCAAGTATAAGAAGAGTAAGCACCATGTTTCATCTCAATGGTCCAAGTGTAATAGCTACCAATAATGTCAAGATGTATAAGCTCATTTTGATTGGTCCAACTAAGAAACTCATCGGGGAAAATTTTATTTAGAGGGCATCTACCAAATTTCTCATGGAAACCAATAACTGCATTGAAATCACCTATCATGTACCAAGGACCGATATTGACTAGTTGAAGATTTGTAAGTTCATTCTATAACTATCTTCGAACCATATGAGAGTTGATTGCATATACAAATGCAATGATGAATTTAGTTATACAAATGTAATGATAAATTTAGTTTGATCTATTTCTATATAAAAAATTACATGTTCAAGCAAACTCAACACAGAGGATTCCTACCTTTTTTATTGGCCAAAGTAAATTCTATTTGGTGTGACTCATCAGGATTATCTTCATCGCCCCACAAGTTACTATTCTTTTCTAAATAAAAATTATCATAGGTGTCTCTCACTCAATTATTACCACTATTTTCTATATCCACAAAATCAAGATTAAGTTGTTCTCTTCTATCATCATCCAACTCTTTCTCAATCACCATATTCTCATTCAAATCATTAGTAATCTATATTGATATTTCTCCTTTATCCAGAAAACTCGTTTCTAACAAATTCTCATCATTAGAATTAACCTCCTTCCCTGCATGAATGACCATAATAGTCATCCTTCTTTATGTCATATCTAAGAGTATGATTTATTGTCTTATTCAAATCTAGAGAGTCGTCATTTATTATCGTTCACTATGACATTTACGGTATAGCCTTTTTAGACCTTTTAGTTATGACCAACACAACGATTAAAAAAAAAAAGAAGATAAATTCTTGTAATTCAATTCAAAACACATGATCCTATCATTCCACCAAAATAAAAGAACACATAATCCTATCATTCCACCAAATACGATCATGAATAGTATTTAACATGTTAAAGTCTATCTCCATAGATGCAAAATACCCCTTAATTTTTTTTTTTTGTGCGTGTAAACATCTACACAGAAACATACAAGGACATTTCATAATTTTATGAGTTGTCACATAATTCCAATGCATTCATCAATCTCATGTAAATTATTGCTAGAAGATTCATCCATGTCATACTCTGCAAACCTCTTTAGATTATCTAGTACGAAAAAAAGAAGAATCGTTCAAGGAAGAAATGCGTGATTTTTCTTATGGAGAGATGGCTTGAGGTTGGTGTGAAGACGGAAGACTCTTCATGGAAAGTCATGCCGTGTATATGTATTCTTTCACACAGTAACAGAGCAAATGTAGAATATAATAATTTTCTTCCCAATTTGAGACTTATAACAAATTACACTTAAATATTTATAAGATCACCAATCATACTTCTATAACTTCTATTTACATATTACATCAAAAGCATTCTGCTAAAGACAACCATATCATCTTTTCACATGGGCATATCTTGTTCATTACATCAAAAGCATAGCTTAATAGCCCTCTAATCTTTACAGCTTACAACTTTACACACTCCTTATGTACAGACAGATACGTGTGTAATATTATTCATGTAATTAACAAATCATTTATGTTCATATGTTGTCAGTCAAATATTTATACCATGGCCCATGAACACCAACTGATACAGTTGCTGCCACAATTAAAACACCAGCAGCTTCCACTACCCTTTCAGTCAGAGCACCAGCCCCAATTTTCAGTAGTGCCATTTCAGCTAATTTCTTCCCTTGAGCACCAGTTCCGCCGAGCACAACTCCGCGCAAAGCCGAGTAGACAGCATTAAACACCCTTTCAAACACAGCATCCCCAGCTTGTAAACTCTTCCCTAGCATTCTAGCAGCAACTGCTTTTCTTGACTGAACCTTCCCCGCATCTTCTTCACCGTCAACTGATGGCAGATTGCAAATCACTCCTACAATATCATCAATACCAGCATCTTCAACACGGTCTAAGAGCTCCAAGAGTTGTTCTGCACATTTGGACACTGCATTTTCCATATCTGCAGAGCTTGCTACTGCCTTTTCACTCAGAATAATCTGACGACAAATAAGAACGCTGCAATCCCAAAATATTGAAAAATACTTAGTAAAGACAGTTCAGACTGTTTGTTTCTTGACACAAATAATCACATTATTTACCTTGTAGAAATCACAATAATCTTCTGGATTTGAGCCTGGAGAGACCTCAGCCTGGAGAAGTTAAGAGATAAAGTTTCTGGTAGATCATCTTGCGTTAGACCAGATATTCCACTTGCTAGTTTTAATAAACCAAGCCTCACAGCGAGGTCAATTGGTTCTCCTCTGCATTCTGGTTGCTGATCACCTGATCAAATAACATGAAATCAGGTATCAAAATAAGTCTGCCAGTATGTAACAGCTAACCAAGAATCAGAAGTTTCGATAAAATAGAAAACCTTTAGTATTTGAACCATCAGGAGAAAAGACCATTGGACTGCCAGTACTTTTTAGCATAATATTTCCCCCAGTTCTGAGAGTAGTTGAAGGAAGCCCTTCTTGGGAGGAATTAGCAGTCAATGCTGAGGAGGAATTCTTATATTCTACCCATTCCTGGTCTTTAAAATTTGAAGTAGATGAAATCCATCTGAGTGTTGAAGGAAGAGAAGTACTGGCACCAGATGGAGATCCATATTTGTTTGCAAAGGCATTCCTAAGATACTCCAGACCAGCAGGTCCCTTGACCAAAGGCTCCATTAATCTTATCCGTGCTTTACTTATCTCTTTCTTAAGAATCTGTCAAAATAATTTATCATGTCACATAACATACAACCCGAGTAAAACAAATCTTGAAAAAGTGGTGCAGAATTTACTCATTAAGCTTTACAGTGTGACACAAAATACAGCATGTTTCATGAAAAGCAATACTGATATACCTGATACTGATATAACCCGTATATAATCAACAAGTGAAAGGAAAAAAAAACTGAACATATGATCAAATAAAGAGAGCCAATAAAGGAATAGTAAGCAGACACACCTGAATCTGTTCTAGGACAAATTGCAAACCCTTAACCAAGGCTACAACACATGCATTGTTTGTTTCATCTCTAGATTGGCATATTTCACTTAATTCGCAGAGTAATGCCTTGTGTTTGGCCTTTATTATCTTCTCATTGGCCGGGGCACAAAGCTTCTGCAAAATGACTAGCGAAAACTCAAGAATTTTTCCAAGGTAATCGACATCCAGTTGACCTGATTTAAGCACCTTTAGAAACACAGAAGACAGATACGATCAAAAATCAGAAAATGACAATTATAGTTGGGTATAATATTCCAAATCCAATGACTCGTGTGAAAAGAATATAGCTGCTACCTGAGAGAGAAAATCTGAATCAATGGCTGCAATAATATCATCCTTCCAACTTATTGGAGCCATCTCACAAATTTCATCCCTAACCTCTTCCATGAGTTGAATGATCTGGTCATAGTTGGGCTGATCCTGCTTAACAGATTCCATAACACTATCCCAAAAGGCCTTCTCCATTGTCTGTTTGATTTTTCCCTGCCAAGTGAATAAGAATTCAAAATCAAAACATTTCAGCAGTAACACCAAAAGGGTTGATGCAATATTACAAAAATTTCTTAGTCAGAGGGATAACATGAACATCAGATCGAAAAACATCAACGCCTGAGGCAGAACGAAATTATTAAACCATCATCCAAAATCAACCTTCAGTTAAATGGTAGTAACAATTTTATATAGATGTACTTACCTCAATGGTGTTTTGAATGTGATCAGAGACATCAAATCCATCAGCAAAACTACGGTGATGTTCATGGAGAAATTCATTTACAAGAACCTCGTTTGGTGCTACAAGCTTTTCAGAGGTAGTACTGGGCTGAGTACTTGAACTGGTAATAGGTGAAGAGAAGCTTGATTCTATAGGGGAAGTGTCAGTCTCCTTAAAAAGGGAGCGAACCACTCGGCTTGTCTTATTGCTCGCATTTGAAATATTTCTTTCACTGGAGCTTGCAACAGTAGAAAGTGGAGTTGGACTAGGAGACATGTATTGAGTCATTGGAGACCCCACTGGGCTTCCGCCATCCCTTACTCTTGAGTATCGAGACCTTGTTTCAGATAGTGCACTTTCCATGCGCTCAATCCCAGCATCTCCACTCAGGTGCAGCACCTTTTCTCTCAAAAGTTTTTGATCTTCAGTTACCTGTATTGGCCAAAGCATGCTCTATTGTTACAATAATAAAGCAGTTTAGGGAAGAAAACCCAAAAATAACTGTCCAAACATTTCAGAATTAAAATGTAACCGAGAGAAGAAAAACAAATAGACGGGAAATTTTATTAAACAAAACAGAAGCAAATTTTCTTAAATCTATCAATCTTACCACCGGTCAGCTTTTGAGGTCATTGATGTACCATGACATTACAAACTCGACAATAATAGCTACCACTCAAAAAGAAAACTCACAACTATTGACATGGAAAATTACCTGGTGCTGAATAGCTTTCATATCATGACTTATACCAACTCCTTCTGGAGTTAACTTGCAAGTTTGAATCATAGAAGCCTCAAGCTGGCAAGCAGCTCTAACCAAATCTTCCTCCAATGAACGGGCGTCCTTAACTTTCCAGACCACAAAACAATTCAAATACGAGCACCATGCTTTGTCAAAAGCAGCAAGCTGAGTTCTGAAAGTACATCGCTTCTTAACAGCTGAGACCGATTCTTCATCAGAGCTTTTTATTGGCCCTTCTAATATAATTTTTATCAACAGCTCAAACATTTTGACAAATTCTTGAGCAGACTTGGCCAAAGCAATCTCACGTTCTCCCATTGTACTGAAAACTGCATCTGGATGACCCAGTATCATATAAGCACAAAGAACAACTCTCACTTGATACCTTGATAACTTAGATAAGCTATCGTTTGACTTCTTGACTGAATCTGTTTTTTTTGCCGGGCTTCTTGCAGAACTCCTAGGAGTAGCTCTTTTCTTGGGGGAAACAACCCGTTTAAGAAGATGATCGATGTTATCCAAGCTAGAGAAATAACTGGAAGGAACAACAGTTGTAAGCACTCTGAGACGGCTCTCAAACCGGTCAATTAAAGTTTTCACAGTCTGAAGAGTAGAAGCTGATTCAATAAGAGCAGCAAACTGCTCAAATGGCAATGACTTCACAGATTTCTCGTTGATCCCCAGCATGGCATATGCCTTCGTCAAGGTAAAGGTTGTTCTATTCTGCCTCAAGAACCGCCTCCAGCACCTTCAGGAAGTAAATAATCAGAATAAGTCATATAATAATATCCAATAAAAGAAGTTTGATACACCTATTGGAATTTAGTTTTGAAGAGTACAAGTTTGGCCTGACAGGTGAAAAAAAACATTGCAAACAATATTAAGGAATTCTCTTCAAAATGACTAGAATTGAGTAAAACAGTGAAATTAAAGCTACCTAAACTTGCAAGTTGCAATAGAATATACATATATACTTAAAATGTAAACAACCTTGCTAGTTTTCTGGAAAGATATTCTGCCTGCGGTGACATTTTAATCCAATTCTCGTACGCATAACCACGCAATCTTCCCCTGTGCCTGAGATATTCGGCTCTTTGGCTTTTTGCCTGCTCAGTGTAAAAATTTAAGACTCGGTTAGAATAGCACCACACTAAGGCCAATGTAACATCTGAAATTTTTGAAGCAGTGAAAATGAACCCCAAAAAACAAAATAACACCATACCCTTTGTAATCGATCTTCCAACTCATCCTTCTTTTTCCTTCTCTCAATCTCACGCTGGTGAGTTACAGACTTTGCCACATGTCTTGCCTGCAAGACTTGTGCGTGCGCCCTCTTCTTCTCAGTTTCAAGCAACCGGAGTCGTTTTGTTTCAGCAGCAGCTCGTTTTTGGTGAATTGCAGCACGCACACGCTCCTTATATTTGCTCTCTCGAGTCATTCTCCTCATCAATGACTGAGATGACCTTTCTCTAAGAGAAGCCCTTCTTTGCCTGTGAGCCTTAAGGATAAGCATCCTGTTAGCCTCTGCCTGCTGAACACGCGATTCCACTTTTGTCCCAAGCTTTACACGTTCATTTGCATGGCGCATTTCAACTCCATTTTTCGCTGCTTGACGCAGTTGATCTTGCCTCGCCAAGCGCATTTGGGCCTTTGTCAAAAGGCTCAACCTGTCAGGAAAGAGATCTTACTGAATTAGTTTTTTTTTATTTTTTATCAATTAAACATAATTGACTACTGATAAAGAAAAGGTCTGACAATCAAATACATTCTAGGACACCAAAAAAATAACCATTCTATAATCAGGTAAGAAAACATATAACTGGTCTTCGTAATTATGTTTTAACACAAGTGAAATTATAACTGAACATAAAATATTGGGACAGTTTTTGTTTTTTTTTGGTTTCAGTGTATTTATTAAATCGTGTAAGAATATGACAAAAAATAATAGGTGAGAGATAACGATAGAGATATATAAAGGTATAAGGTGGCACATGAGGTGTCAAAAAATTGGTGTTCCCAAACCACAACCCGGATCATAATATGTTGACAGTTACTTGGAATTCTAAAAAAAAAAAAAATTGTACATGGTTAAGACACAACAGAAAATCCAACCATTCAATCTAAAGGGAACCCACCTCTTCTGTTCAGCAGCTTGCAACTTTGCCTCTAGTCGCTGACCAAGATCCTCATCCTGAGACGAACACCGTGATGGGCTTCTTGGCTTTGCGCGTGCCTTGCTTGAGAGTTTCTCATAGTACTTCTGCAGTCAAATTGAACTTCAATTAACAAAACGAACCAGACTCATGAATAAAAAAACAACCAATCATCACATGAATACAAAACAAAACAAAACTTACAGAAGATAAAAAAGAGTTTTCCTTAAAAGAGAAGAAAACTATGCCCAAATGAAAAGGAAGGAGTTTAGAATATTATTCACTCAATGAAGAAGGAACAAAACAAACCAAACTATGTTATATAATAGTTCAGGAATAAAATAAAAGATTAAAAGCTTGCAATTATAAAAGATAGAATAAAAACCATGTATGATCAAAAATAAAATTTCCCCAAATAGAGGTTAATTTCTGAGTACTCTGTTTTGTGGTTGAAAATCAAACTAATTACACGTGTGTTTGCTATGTAAGAACAAAAATGGAAAATACAAAAAAAATTGAATATTAAACTAATTACAGTTTTTAGAAATAGAATCGTAAAAACACCTGTCTCCGAATTTCAGCATCACGAAGCTTGGCTTCGATTTCCTCCATCGAACTCGGTGACTTACACTCCGTATCAAGAAGCCTTCGCCGGAGCCTCTTCGGTAACCTCACCGGCGATGATGACAGAGATTCATCATCACCGACCGGAAATTCCATCACAAATCCGATTTTTCCCTCCGATAATTCAACTCCGGCAGCCATACTTCAACAACACGATAAACTAATGATCAATAACGGAGCGACGGCGATGGATTTCAACAAACGACGCCGTACCGTACGAACGAAAAAAAAAACAATAATCGCAACGATAAAAAAAATAGAAAAATAGAATCGGTGATTTATATAAAGAGAAAAGAAGAAGGTGGAGAATTCGAATTCGAATTTGAAATTGAGAAATGATTGAGAATCAGACGTTGCGACGAGTGAAAGGAGCTTTGTTTTTGGTTTTGAGATTCTAGAGAGAGAAAGTTCTAGAGAGAGAGAGTATTTGTACGAAAAATGGAAAAGATGAAGAACGTGTTTGGGTTTATAATAACGAAGAATGGGTTTAATTTTTAATTAATAAAGCGTGTATTAGCGTTAAACACTGTCATTAATAAAGAGAATTAAGACACGAGAGTATTTGCCACGTCAGCGTATACATCACAACGGCACTTTCTCTGTTTTTTGTTTTCTCGGACAATAATACCCTCGGGAGATTCTTTTTTTTTTTACTTTTTTACCCTCCTCTTGGTCCCATCTTTATCTACTACCTTCTCGATTTAACATTAGTACCTTTTATTTATTCTTTTACTCAAGTTTTATTTTTTTCATTTATTATATGGTTTTAATAATTAATTAATGTATTTATTATATTTTGTTTTGTAAGATTAAAAATGTGTGGTAGATAATGGACGATGAAAACTAAAGGATTGGCAGGTATATTTCCTTTTCCAAACCTAAAACAAAGTTTTCTATTTTATTTATACCTAGCTTTTCATATGGGTTTGCGGTGATTCCAATTTTAATTTCTGAAATATATATTACATGTTCATTATCTACTTAAATTACTTTATTTCTTTATAAAGGTTTAAACTCTTATGTATTAAAAATATATATGTTCATATTACGTTTTTTTTCTCTTATTCTTTTTGAGACACTTGTTATTTGACTCTTTTGATGTACTGAATTTTATGAATAAGACTATATATCACATGAACCTGGACTAAATATCCACATATATACATTATAAAATGGTTCTTTTTATTTACAAATATAACTTCTTCTTTTTTATGAAAGGGAAATATATCACTAATGGTAATGTATTAATATAATTTTTTATTGGCTGTGTATAGTAAAATAATTTAAGAACTTGTATACTACTATTTAATCTATCAATGTACAATGTATTACTTTCTTGAAATATTACTAATGTAGTATAGTCTACTATCAACTATTCAAAATTTTATTGCATTAACTTACAAATATGTCATTTCCTCTCTAATAAATTATCCTAACAAACGGATAATATTTTAATCAACTAAATGGACTATTAAATATGTCCAATGCCTATTATTTTATGTCAAATGTCAATCATCTAGCGAATTTTTTTCAACCATTTCACACATCATAAACATTTTTTCACATCAAACCTGAAAAGTGTACATTACTGTTCTTTCTCATCCATTTCACACATCAACTTTTTTTTCAAACTTTTCATTTCCACATTTCTCTCTCTCTCTCTCTCTCTCTCTCTCTCTCTCTCTCCTGTTCTCTCTTACCCACTTCATTGTTTTCTCCCACAATCTCTAAATTTGTTGTCGTCCCTATCTCCACCCTTTACATCATCACCCTTTCCGACTTTGTTCCTTATCTATATTTATTCCTATTTTTATTTCGGTTATTAACTTTGTTTGATTGTTTTTGCAGTCATAGCTGAAGTTTGTCCATGATCCTTTTTTGATTTCGGTAAAATAGAGCCTTTCAAAGTGAACACGACTTGTGTTTTGAATTGTTGTGATGTTTCTCTGTCGCAAACCGCCATTCTCAAAGGTATGATTTTTCGCATTTCTTCTGTTTTTTTATGCATATGCAACTTCGTCTTCTTTCGCATTTCTCTTATCTTCTTCTATTTTCATGCGTCTCATTCATATCGGATCAGATTTTTGCCTCCTGGATTAGTTAAGAATCGTGTTCATAGTTTATCACTATGTTTTTTGAGTTGTTGCCTCTTTGGTGTTCGCCTTCTTTACATCTTGGATCAGTTCATAAATATTTTGTTGTTTTAATGTTCATGTTTAGGTTTCAGATCTGAAAATTTATTTTCATATGAAGTGATATCATTTGTTAAGGACATAGACAAACATAGTTGAAGGAATGCTAGAGTGTGAACGAGGACGACAAAGTTGGAATGAGAAAGGCAACCTCTATATTTCTATGTCTCATGTTTTTCTATTTTATTTACTTTGCTAATCTTTTGTTTTGCCTTTATATCTTTCTTTAACCCTTATCCATTAATGGTTGTTTGAGATTCATTTGAATTCATGTTTCATTTAAGTTGGTCTTAAAGGATGAGCCTTAACTTCTTCTATTGATTGACTTCAAGGATATTTAGTTTTTCAAAATCAACTGTTGACTTGGTACAAGTAAGTATCATTATGTTTCGCTTGTGTCGATAACTCATGTTTTGTCTCTGATAATACTCATTAAGTATGAAACTATATATGAAGTTTTTATGAAATAGATTCCAAGAATAAATATCTTCTGAAGCCTGTGATGTGTATTTCAATCTATTTTGAGGGGTAGAAATTATTTCAATTTGTTTTTAAAGTTCCACTATTTTTTTCTTTCTTTCTGAAACTTAGCTGAAGTAGGTTGTGTATTAAAACATGTTTTTGTAATCTGGATAGTGTATAAGATGCAGTTCTGAAGCTTTTGATGACAATAATCCTTTTAATCGATTAGTTTTATGACCACTAGCCACTACATATAAGTGTGTGAGATTAATGAATTATATTATTGCTCATTTTTTAAAGATAGTCAAGGAGAAAAATGAAGTTATTCGTAACCAAGATTATCAAATGTAATGCTTTAATTTAAGGATACTCAACCTCCTTTTTTTACTATGAGATGGGATTACATTATATTTTTCTAAAAAGAAAAATAAGTCATGTAAGACTATTTTATCTTTAGTTTTTTGTTTGAAAACATTCTAGTGGTTTGTTCTTTCAATAAATCTCCAAATTCTTAATTAGCAGGCTGATATACCTTAATTTTTGAATAGGCCAGAGAGCTACGGGATAAAGAAATGGATCTTAGGAATCAGATGTCAACACTTTTAGAAAAACTTAAGGAGATGAGCAAGGCAGAAAGTGAGGTAGGAGATGTAGAAACACTTGTGACTGAAAGCCAAAGGGATTGATCTCTAAGTGACAGAGAGATTTAGGGAGAGAGTGGTCGACGAAGGTTATGATCCTAGCTATGGTCTGAGGCCTCTACGAAGGGCGATGATGCGACTACTGCATTATAGTGGATGCTGATTTTGATGGCAACATGATTGTGCTCAATGGTAGTTAATAGGTGCATCATAACAGTAGTAGTGGTGCTCCAGATTCATTACCAGACTTCCTTCATGTGTAATATGGTTTGAGTGTATGTGATATATCTATTTGTTCTATATCTATTTGTGATTTTAAGTGCATGTGATATTGAAAATAAGCAAGGCATTTTCAACACTTTGTTGATTAAAAAGACTTAATGTTGATGTATATTTAGTACAAAATATACACAATTCTTGCACTATGATTGTAGCCAACAAATGAGAGATTATCATATAAGGTCAGTTAATATTATCAAACAACTCAAGATTTGATTTATTTAGTGTTTTTATTCCATATTTAAGCTTATAATAAAACTTTAAAGACATAGAAAGATGTCATCAAAGAGATATCACATGTTTTTCATATCTATCTGGTACACATATTGAATTGGAAATGTTATCAAGTGTTCAAATATTTCATATATAATGAAATTTTTATTTCTATCATTATTTTAATATTGTTCAATTTATATAATCAAGTTATATATATATATATATATATATATATATATATATATATATATATATATATATATATATATATATATATATATATATATATATATATATATATATATATATAGTTATAGAAATTGTAAATGCTTCAAATAAACAACATTTTGGCTGTGGAATTTAAACTACATTAAGTAGTCACCAACAACAATTTTTTATAATCAAACTCAATTCCCTCTTTTGAATTGACACTTGCATAAACATTTGGTGATCACTATTTTCCAATGTATAATATGAATTTTCATACCAATTTTTCTAATTATATATACTTTTAATGTATTAGTATATTCAAAATTTACAATTTTTTTCAAATTGTATTATACATCACTGTTTTATTAATTTTTTAAAATATATTCGAATTAATTACAGTTTTATTAAAAACACTTTATAACTCTTACATCAACATATTTTATTTAGTAAGAATAAATGGTTGGTTAAATTCATCTTTGATTTGAAGTATACACACCTATAAATGACATCACAATTACTTTTCAATTAACATAGAACCAGATTTTTGTACGTCATCTATTACCCTATAGCTTGAACTCTGTTGTCCACTTCTGAAATATCTATTATCCTATAGTCTGAATTTTTATGTAGGTTGTCCACTTGTGTAATCCTCAACATTACCCTATAATCTGAATTTTGTTGACAGGTTGTCCATAAATATTTATTCATTCCATTTAATTTATTATTTATTTGATATAATTAATGTGCATTACAAGCAATTATAATATCAATTAAAATTAATGGACCCGTGCGGACGCACGAGTCTTTTACTAGTTTATTTATAAAATCTTAACAATATTGACTTCACTTTAAGTTTATTTATTTTATAATTAGAAGGATTGAAAAACATTGTTTTAACTTCAAATAATTAGTCTTGACCACTATACGAATGTCGTGAATGTCAACTTTGTGTCTGTTTGAATAACACAACTCTTTTTTTAAACGTGTCATTAATTGTAGAGCCAGGTTTAGTAGACACTGATTCGATGTTAGGTGCAAAAAACTATTAATTTTAGCAAAAATTTAAAGTCTATTTGTTTGTGTGAAACATGATCCAATTATAGGATCTATTTTGGGTGAGAGAGAGATTCAGAATGATAATCCCAATAACAAAAGTTCAATTCAAAATTTCTTTAAATAAGACATATGGATAAGAGAGGTTTCATCGAAACACGAAGTACCTGGTCATAACCCTTTAAAAATCTCATACCGTTGGATGCGATTGAACACCCCATCCCCCTTCGTACACCAGATCAGATGAAGAAAATTTCAACCAAAGGACATATATAAACCTCTTCGCACGCCAGATTCAAGTATGATCTCATTCTCACACCAAAACTATATATATGAAATTTTAATGACTTGGGCATTTGAGCGTTAACTCAATAATGATCTCACACAATCTAAGGTGATAATCTCTGATCCAGCTATCAGAGTCACCTCCCGAGCACCTACCTTGAGGTCACTGTCAAACCTTATTGTTTTCCATTGACATATAATTGTTCGGTAAGGAAGAACCAGGCAATAAACATAATTAAGTGGAAAGTTCCTCGAATTATCAAATAACAAAAGAAAATTTAAATTAAGAAAGGTATGTCCTAAGGTTTCGAGATAATGAGAAATTGGAAGGGATCTCTAACACGACGTTTCTATTAATGGTGATCGTAGCTTAGGATCACCGCAGAATCTAGAGAATCTTTATCAATGATAGAAGTTCTTATGATATCATGAAGGCCAACGTGTTTGTAGGACTGAGGCTTAGCAAAGAAGACCTCATGCCTAGGGATGCCCGTGGACGATTAATTCTCATAACGAACCATTATCATATATAATCCATAGGGGTGTCCAAACCAATCCAAATAAAAAACCAAAAACCGATCCAAAAAACCGAAAACCGAAAAAACCGATTTGTTTTGGATGTATTTGGATATTATTTTGTAAGAACCGGTCGGTTCGGATCGGATTTTGGATTGATTTTTCGAAACCGATCCAAACCAAACCAAACCGCATGCATATATATTTTTTACTTATTTATATTTTATCAGTATATACGTTGTGTTAATTTAATGTTAGATGATACTTATCTTTTAAAATACTATTTATTAGTTTGATTTAATCTATTTATTTTTATTTTTTTCATCTTATAATATTAATTTTTGATATAGTATAATATATATTATATCAAACTTACTATTTATTAGTATTTTTAGAATATTAATAAAATTTATAATTTATAATTTGGATATCCAAAAAACTGATCCAAATAAACCGCATGAAATTGGATTGGATCGGATCGGATTTTTTTAATCAATAATCCAAAATCGAACCAAACCGTAAATAAATTTATATTTTGATCAGATGATATTTTGCTTCAAAATCGATCCAAACCAAGCCGCAAACACCCCTAATAATCCATATCTTATAACCAGTTATTAAAACCAATTGTCATAACCATATTCTATTTTTTTAAATGGTTACAAATAAGTTATAAGCATGTTATATTTATAACCAATTTTATAAATAATTTTGATTAAAATATTTCAAAATGGTTTTTACTAGGTTTTTTTATTTTATTTAAAAAAATCGCTTTTTTTATATAAAAAAGTACTTTTTAAATTATTTTTTTTGGAAATATTTTTTTTAAATTAAAAAAAACGTATTTTAAAAAAATATATTTTGTTTTTCATGATAAACTTTTTTCCCAAAAATAAATTAAAGTTTTAAATATTTTTTTTTCAAAATTACAAATAAAATCATATTCTTTATTTTTTTTGGATTTTTTCCATATATTTTTAGAAAAATAAAAATAAAAATCGATTTTTTTTGTTTATTTGGAAAATCATTTTTCATATTTTTCTTAAAAATAAAAAATAGACTAATTTGATTTTTATTTTGAATATCCAAAATATGGATTTTCTTTAAACCATATTAATAAAATGTCCAAAATATAGATTTGATTAAAACCATATTAATAATTAACTAATTTTTAATAATCAAATTTGAATATGGATATAAATAATTCAAATAACTGATTCGTGAAAGGATCATAAAAGGATATTTGATGGATAATTAGGACTTGTAAGAGCAGACAAATTATTTATCTTAGATAGGAGAACACACTGATTTGAACGACATAACCAGAAATTCATAGTGGCGATATCACATCCTGAAGGCGGTTTTAGGTGTATCTGAGCTTTTTACCTAGACATGATGATATCCTAATATGAGATCAATCTTCGAGAATGCACAGGTTCCCTTCAACTGATCTAGAAGGTCGTCAATTCGTGGTAGGGGATACTTGTTCTTGATGGTAACTTTGTTCAACTAGCGATATTCAATGCATATGCACATATTATTGTCTTTCTTCTTAGCCAACAAGATTGGTGTTCCCCGCAGAGAACTATTAGGTCAAGTGAAACGCTTTGATATCAGCTCTTCTAATTGGCTCTTCAATTCCCTTAACTCGACCAAAGATATTTGATACGGAGTTATGGAAACTAGAGCAGTTCTTGGACAAGGTCAATAGAAAAATTTACTATCCTTTCTGGTGGGAGGAAAGTGACATCTTCAGGAAAGACTTTAGGAAACTCACACACGACTGAAATCTCTGACACACTTGTCTTATCCCCTAAATCTACGGTGAGAATCAAAAGGAAGGACTTCTTTTGTGCAAACAAATAATTGACCATATTTATTGTACCATCAATAAGTTTACCAATCGCGTCAATTGAGATCGTTTCTTCGGCAAGAATGAAAATAACATTTTCTTTGCAGTCGATATATACTAAGTTGGCAGACAATCAATACATCCCTAATAATACGTAATGGTTTCATATATGGCACATGAAAGTCGTAAAGAAGTATAAAAATAAGGATAAGTATTAATACAAAATACAAGAGTCGAATACATCATGGCGAAAATGTATATTATTAACACTTAATAGATAATCCCGAAAGAGTAAGGCTAAAAGTCAATCAAAAGAAATTCAAGAAACTCTAACGAACTCTACAAATCAGAAGATCATATACCCACAAATCTTTAATAATTTCAATGACAAACTCATATACATTTTCGATTTTATTCTGATTAAATTCATATGGATTTAAAAGATATGAGTCATTAATTTATTTGACTCACGCTAGTTAGTTTAGAGTTTTGTTTTTAATTTCTTAGAAATCATTCAATTATCAAACAAATCTAACATTAGCTTCTTAACTTTTTCTTTTTAACTATCCAACATCAATCTTTTAACTTCTTTTTTTAAATCTTGATATCCGCTCTTACAATCGACTAACTCAAGATGATCAATTTCATCATCCAATAGCGGAGATCCATGTAACTTATTTCTTCTTAACTGCTCCCTCCTAACATTTAATATTGAAACTAGTCAACTTCGTTAACTCACACTACACCATAGACCAACACCTAAAACAATATATTTAAAAGTTTGCACCCATCTTATTGTCTTGTTGTATTAACTTAATTTTATGCTTTCCATAGCCAAAGCTTTTTGAAATTTAACCTATCATAATAATTCATTGAAAATACTATTTATAATTAATTGAAATTTAGAAATGCTTGACTGTTTCAAGTCAGAAATTGATAATAACACTTGAGTTTTGTTTTTTTTTTCTGCGCAGTTTGTGGTGAAAGCAAATGGTATTTAATAAAACAAAAGTAGCAAGCGGATATCCATTCTGAAACGCAAAGGTGTTAAGTATTATGACCATAAAATCATGTGGCCACATCATGAATAAAGATAAGGATTAATCAGTGATCCATGCCTTTTCATTAGGATAATATAAGAAATGAAAAACACACAAGTATAAAGCTCCCAATAATTCCAGAAACCAGAGCTGTTTTTTGGTGAAATTCAACCAAATATTGAACTTGAAACATCCTTTTTCGTTTTTCAAACCTTATCAATGGCATTGAATTCACATGCTCCCTAGTCTACAAATATTTTACATACTTAGGATTGTTTCTTGTATTTGGCAACATTTGACTTTGCTTGGTTCAAAATGTAAAGTTAGCAATGAAAAAAGTGGCAAGGGTAAGATAGTAATTATGTAACAAGTTGCTTTTGCTTTGAAAGGAGTCCATTCCTTTATTCCGCACGTTTCTTGGACTGCCACGCTACCCAAAAGGACCATCCACTAATATCTAAGCTATAATTATTTTTGATTAAATACTTCTTTTATTTAAAATCTTAAAATTTATTTTAATTCATAAATATCGTTATTATTAAATAACAATACACGTCTTACTGGATAAAAATAGTTGATATATAATTATAAGTTGGTCTTAAGAGTTGATAATACTGCATTTATAATAAACTATATAAATTAGTAGAAATATATTTTAGTATGATATAATAATAAGAAATGAAGTTTTTTTTAAATAAAAAATGAGCAATCTAAACTAAAATTAATTAGTGGTGGTTGATAAGGAAAGAAAGAGAAAAATAGAATGAATGAGTTTAGAGTACCAATGTTAGTATTGAAGATTTGAGAGTAAAAAAAAACACTCAAGAGCATTTCATTGGTTTATAGTTGTGTGTATGTTATTATGTCCCTCAGGTCATGTGGATATATACCAGTATGGATGCCTCTTGTTTTATTGGGCTTCATAGGATTTTATTTCACACCCACTTATATCTTACATTCCCCCCTTTATAGAACGTTTTTATTATTATATTTTCTCCTAAAATTTGATTTTTTCTTTAATTTATCATTTTCTTTTTATCGAAAATTCATTAAAATAAAAAATTTCAGAAAATAAAAAATAAAAAATTTCAGTAATGTTGGATTTTTTTAATTATGATATTCTTCATATTTTTTCCGAAATTTTCCTATGAATTTTATAGTTTATATATTAAAAAAATACACGTGTTTCTTTTCGCGTTTGGAATTGTAAAAAAATATACATTTATCAGAAGCTACACTTTATAGCTTCTGTATTTCCGCGATGGAAATGTTTTAAGACGTGATTTTTCGATTGCAAACGTCAAATCAAACACACTATAAATATATTAAAAAATACGAAGATGACTTTCTTAATTCACGTTAGGGTTTGGAGAAGGCTATTGAGAATCATGGATTGGTTGAAAGATACATTTCACACTTGTTTTTCCTACTTTAAGTTTACATATGATTGTATTAAAACGAAAACAAAAACATAGGACTTAAATAAATATTAAATGGCATAAGATAAATTTATAGGATATGCATTGTTTGGTTTCATGTTATATAGCATTTGGAGTTTTGTCTCATAGCATGTATTAATTTAAAATGTATTTTTTAATTTATTATTGGAATATTTGGAATGATGGTAACTTTTAAAATGTATTTTTTAATTTATTATTGGAATATTTGGAATGATGGTAACTTGGAGTGGAGACTTGGAAGATGTTATCCATATTACATCTGTTTTTTTATTATAAATCGTTTTGGGAAAAAAATCCAACCATAATATAAATCATTAATGTTATTTTTCCATTTATATCCTTAAATATTTATTAATCTCTCTCATTTCAATTATATAAATTTGTCTTTCCAATAACATTAATAAAAAACAATTTTGTAAAAGTATTCACAATTTCTTTTTGTATACTACAATTATTATATTTCTTAATATGTGTGAAAAAGTAAAAAATGACTTATAATAAAAAAATTGAGAGGGTATTAAGTTGACAATAAATGTGCATAAGTATGAACTATAGCATGTTAGTGAATTTGAAAATGTTCATTAAAGTCTCACATAGGAGGAGGAACACACTTTAGTAGTGTTTATATATTCCAAGTAGGCAAATTGGGTTGGGCCCCAAGGGTACCCAATTTTGTGGTTGGGTGAAAATACACTACTATGAAACATAACATAGGCACGCTCGTCGGCTTGGTTCGACTCAACTCAGCTCGGTCTAATCTGGTTTTGGACTTTGGGTTGATCCAATATTTTTTGGGTACACGAAATGATGAAAAATTATTTAACATTATTATTTAATATTAATTAATTTATTAATCGTGTGTAATATAAATTAATTAATAATTATAATGGTTTCTGTAATTAAATTACAAATTAATTAATTAATTAATAATTAATTAACGATAAGTGTTGACCACATTTTTGCCTTGTCGACCAAGTCTCCCCACTTTCTTATTGGTCAAGTGAATAACGACTACTTTTGACTAAGCCAGGTCAACTCTTCCACGATTTCCTCCCACGATTTATATTCATTCAGGTCAGATCCTTGGGTATAAGTAGTGACATTCTCATCGCTTGCAAATCACTCCAGAATTCTGCATTCTGAATTCTTTATTCTCTCCCATATTCACTTCATGTATATTTTTTCTTTTCTGTTTTTGAGTGGCTTGCTTGCACCATTATCAACTGGTTTATCTAGATACTACGAGTGGTTCTCACACCATCATCGAGTGGTTCAACACCATCAAAAGGGGTATTTATGGAACGATCACATACCATGCAAGTAGTGATTGTATAATTGAACTGGGCTATTTTATCTTGGAGGCCGCACGGTAGTGTAGCGGTAAAATCATGAGTGTAAACTATTGGTTAATTTAACTCAAAGTAAGTAGAGTCGTCATCGCACTTTTTTTTTATTCCAAGAGGAAAAGGAAAACAAAAGTGAATAAATCCTAATGAATCTAAAAGCAAAAAGCTAAAGAAACAAAGAGAGAAACAGCTAAGGGGATATATTACAAAATGGAAAGGTTTTAAGCACCCAAAATGTTTGTGGTACTCCACAGAAGCCCTTTATAAAATTTATTGTTTTTGATTTGAAAATGGTTTGTAAATGAGAGCGGAGGGATGGGAAGAGAATTAATTTTTAATGTTTTTGTGTTTGGAGAGGTTTACCACCTCATGTCTACGTACCCACGATGTGCAATGTAAGATCAAAACCCCGTAGTTCGTAGTACAAAAAGTAAAAATGGTTGGTTTTGATTGATTTTATTAAGTGAAGATAATTTATCATTTTCAAGTGGATAGCCTCACAAATCTACCATGAGAATGAGAACATGGACTCATACATCGTTATGGGGATGGCGCCAACTCAGATAAAATTAACAAGTATGCCACTAAACCCCCACGAATGACAAGAGACTTAATTACATCAAAATACAACCATAGAGATTGAGAGACTTGCACCTGACTAAAGAATAATGACTCATAGTCTACAATTGTAAAGAAAACAAACAAAGGTGCACAAAGGCACAAAACATCTTGAATGAGTTTGGTTATTTTTATTTTTGAATTGAAGTCAAGATGATTAAGTTTATTGATTTTTTAAAGAAAATAAATAGTAAAATCCTCTTGATAAAAATTCAAGGTTTTGTTTATTAAAGAGGTGATGATTTTGAAGACGAGAATCCTTTGAAAAAGAAAGAAGTTTTGAAAATTGTAACGGGGAGGAGATGAAGAGGCTAACTTATTGCACAAAATAAAAGTTAGGGAAAATGGAGATCTAACCAAAATGAATCCACTTCAAAGTACTAATAAGAATTTCATCCTTAAGCATTCAAAAGCCAAGATAACCAATGCCAACTGAAGGCAAGTCTTTAACAATTAACACTCCATGCAAAGGGATAAGAAATCCTAATTCTAGGTCCATAAGTCTCATCAACACTTCAAAGGTAGTCCAAAAGTAAATTACTCCAAAGCATAGGCTAGTAACCAATAGTTCAAGATGAGGAGAATTAAGTTTTTTTTTATAGTTTAAGCCTTTATTAATATTTTTGTGTCCAAATGGACAAAAGAAAAAGCAACACAAGGATATAATAACATGAATATAAACATGATAATGGATGATAAAGTATAATAAAAGTAAAGGAGATAAAGGAGCAAGAAGGGAATAAAAATGCAAGAAGAACAATAAAATAGTAATATAGTAATATTAATAATAATATGTACATGATAATGGTATGGTGAACTTAATCATCCACAACCAAAAGAGCAATTGATTCCACTTAGTATCTTACGCTGTAGTGATTAATTGAGGCGATTAGATCCAAATTCAATGAAACTTGAAAGAAGATTGGGATACCCCAAAAAAATATGCATCAAGCTCCAAAAGTCGTGAATCTTAATGCAAAAGATTAACCACTTTAGGATTACGCGACAAACACGAGGTCCGGTCCACGAAAGTGCAAGTATCCAATTGGATTTTTATTCCGAAATAGGGACACATTTAGGTCTATGTTAAGCAATCGCCGAGTAATTTACGAAGAAATTACCCTACAAATGAGGTCGGCAAATACCAATCAAGGTAATCGATATTTGTGCTAATACATGTTAGAGAGATGATATAATGGATCATCCTCCAAAAACATGTCACACGAAAAGAAAAAAAATGGTAATGGTCTAATCTTAATCGAGATTTCACATTAATTTATCAAAGGCAACCTATCACAATTCCAAAGTATGGAGAATGATCCAAATGATCATTCATCCATAGATTTGAAATAATGAAGATTAAACATCTTTGAGAATCAATAATCGTCGAATCAGAGATCTCATCGACCAAAAGAAAAATAAAAGAGGAAGAGAAATATGGATCTAATATTTTGAATGTCACATCGATTAAGTCATCATCAATATCAATCATCTCTCTTGATGGATAAAAATCGACACCCAAAATCCATTGATATTGATGAGATTTTATCCAAAATCAAGATCCAAAATAAAATCCATAAAAGAAACAACTAAAATATTTTAAAGTCTTTCTCAAAATATGCGTTTCAAAGTTTATAGAAATAAAAAAATAAGAGAAACAATTTTAACAAAACAAAACAAAATAAAGAAGAATAAAAAATAGAAAAAAAAATGAAAAGAAAGTCAGAGGGGATCAGCGTAAGAAATGGTGGTGAGGTAGTAGCAATTGGATCTATATCACTTAAGCCTAAACACACACAAACTCATTTAAAAAACACTAAATAAAAGTTATGAAAAGAAAAGGAAAATAAGAAAACATTTTGTCTTCTTCGTTATGCTTCCACGTCGCGAGTCACTGTAACAACAAAACTCCACCACTTCGGAGCTCCGTCAAATCGGAGTGACGAAGCTCCAATGTGATACCGTTGCGATCATAAGAGCAAGAGGAATTCAATTATGTAATTGATTTAAATCGACGATGCACAAGTTAGATGAATCGGAACCACAAAGTTTTGACGAAACTTTCAAACTACCTTTAAATTGGTAAGCAAAGCTTCAACTTTCCTTTTGTATTATTCTTCTTGTTGTTGTGTAATGAGTTAGACGCTTATAAGTGGTTTTGATGAAGATTTGAAGAGTTTAGTGAAGCTTTAATGTAGTTTTGAAGTTGGAGGAGTGTTTGTGCAGAGTTTCATGTGGCTTTTTAAGCTTTCCTTGAATGAAGAATGAAGCTCTTATTTATAGAGTTTAGAGAGTGATTGAATTGAATTTTTTTGATGTCGTTTTGATGAAATTTTGTGCGTTTTCCGTCACGGTTTAGTCATGCTTTCTTGCAGATTTTTTTTGTTGCTTTGGTTGCGTTTTATGTGTGTAACACATGTATTTTGTGCTCATGCTTATTTCATGCTTTGTTTGCATGTTGATGTTGCAGTTTTTTACGTGCACGTTTCATTTGTTGGTGACTTGAGTTTTGTTGTTGGAGTTGGCTCGTTGATGCGTGAAATGAAGTGAAGCTGGGAGAGGCTTGAATCATGTTTATGTGCGGCGTAAATTTGTTGATGCGAGTAACCGTGCGTGTATGTATGCGTTGGCTTGGAGCTTGAGCTGAGTGTAAGGATATCACATGCACTAAAGTTGAATATTGTTGGATGGCTTTATGATTTTTTAGTTTGTTTGGCACAAAAATCATGAAGTGGGCCTCAATTGTTTCATTATAATCTATAAATGGGTTTACTTTCTTTATTATTTTTGTGGTAATAGTAATGGACCAAACTTCTCACATATCCTTGCTTAATAACCTGATGACTTCCAACACATGATAACTTTAATTTTGAATATGCATTGCCCGAGAAATAACCACCAAAGTAGATGAATTACACTTGAAGCAATCTCTTGATAGTTTGACCAAGATTAGGTCAAAATTCCATTTGAATCGAATCATAACTGAACATCCACATCTGAAGTGAAATCATTGTCATGCTTTTGAAACCCTTGCAAAACTTGAACACACAGAGAGAAGAAGAAGTGAACTACAACATATTTTTGATATTCTAGTTAGAGGTTAGTAAACATAAACAAACAAAAGCAAATAAAGAAAAGGTGATCCCCTATAAGTAATAAACCTACAATCGAGAAGAACTGAAGAACCAGTGCATGATCTTTTCTGTATGCAAAATGCAGATGAAATGTGAAGAACTCTTAGGGGGAAAATTAGGGTGCTACAGGTAGTTCAATTGCTTTGCATAATTTTGGGTAGTGCCATAAAATGTATTAATGAAAGTGACTTAGTTTGTGACTCGACCTATTGATTTCTTTAGTGGCTGATTTTTCAAAACCTTGAAACAACAATTTTAAGATGTTTTCAAAAACTGCCATGGCTACCGAAGAAGTTATTAGTAACACTGTGGTTGTTGTCTCTAACAAATTGTTCAAGTTTGAGGGTATTCACTTCAAACGTTGGCAAGCTAAAATGAATTTTTTTTCTAACCTTAAAGAAGTTTGCCAACGTTCTGATGAGGATATTTCCATTGCTCCTTCTAGATCAACCGAACAAACTAATGGTAAGAACTCTGTGGATTCAAATGGAAATGCTAAAACTAATGAATCTATTGCAGGTAATTTGCAATTCAGGAAAGAAATCGCCCAATGGCATGAGAAAGACCATCTCTACAAAAATCACATTTTGAATCGTCTTGCTAATGATCTATATGATTATTACAGCATCTGCAAGACTGCTAAACATGTATGGGAAGCTCTACAAAAGAATTATGACACTGAGGAAGCTGGTACAAAAAGTATGTTGTAAGCCGATACTTAAAGTATCAGATGGTTAATGAAAGGTCTATGGAAGCACAATGCCACAAACTTCAGAAAATTGCTCATGAAATAATTATAGAAGGTACGCCCCTTGATGAACAATTTCAAAATGTTGCTATCATTGACAAACTTCCCCATGGTTGGAAAGATTTCAAAAAAATTATTCGATATAAAACAAAAGAGTTTTTAATCGAGAGTTTGATGAAATAAAGAGTAAGCTAAGAGGAAAGATCAGAAAGATGAAGTCCTAGTTGTTTCTAACAACAAAAAGAGATTCAATGTGATTCTTAATCCTACAGGAAAACCATTAAAGAATCAGAATTGCGTTGTTATGAACCGAATTAAGAATAAGAATCCCTCAATTGGACCATCTGCTTTGATTACTAGACAACAACCACCATCTCAAAGATAAAATCTACTTCCAATAACAAAATACACAGAAATGCGACTGAGGCAAATTATCAAATACCCTGTAATCAACTCAACAAAACCTTTTTCAAAGGTTATAAAAAAGTTTAATCAAATGTATTGATCGCACAATAGGAGAATTCAACAATTTGCAAATGAAATATAAAATAGATATAGAGATAAAGATAGTACACAAGGATTTTCTTAGGCAATTCCCCGATTGGCATTATTATGGGTATGTCTGCCCTTAATTCAAACTCGAGTTGAGATAATGAAAATTAACCTTACATTGCAAAAGTAGTTTACGAGAGAAATGTAGCAATGCAACCTTACAAACCTTATATTTGATGTTGATTCTAACACTTTCGCTTCCACTGATCTGAGATTGATCAAGTTACATAACAATACCAATTTGGTTCACTATCTCACATTATTCCTTTACAAGAAATCCCTTTCTCCAAAGCTTCCACTAGATCAAATCCAAATTGCGAATTGTTGTCACCCAAGATTTAACAATTTGATTCACTATCTCACGTTACTCCTTTACAAGAAACCCCTATTCTTTAAAGTTTTCACTCGATCAAAACCAAATTACGTAATCTTATATAAAACCTTCAAACCCCCAATTGATCTTGAAGAAAAACCCCAAATTGGTTTTCTTATTTGAAACCTTCAAAGATTCTCAACCCAATTTACAATTCAACAACCTAAATTAAACGTTATCAACTTGATTCTAGATGACACCCAAATAAAAAATGATTATGTGTAATTTATTTGTGTGTATGCATAAAAAAAGGTTAAAGATGAAGAAAACTCTTTGATATCATTGGTTTCAACGTAACCTTTCATAAGATGAACATGCTTCTGTACCTTCGAGACATAACCTGCAATCTTTTCTTTTTTTCTCATCTGCAATAATTCATATTGCCTTTGTAATGTCTACAATTTGACGACTTTAACCTTCTCGCCTCCTTTATAATACTTGACAAGAATATCTCATGCCTCATTCGTCGATTGAAAATGATAAATCCAATCAAAGTTCTTCGCGTCTACTATTGATTGAATATAAAATGTAGCCTTTTAATCTTTCTTCTTGGCCTCCTTATTCACGACTCTTTGAGCCTCAACTACTTCTTAGCAAACTTAGGAACACCATTAGTAACCACTTCTAGGATTTTATGAAAGCCAAATAGAGATTACATATGTATTCTCCATCGGATCCAATTCTTGCCATCAAGAATTGAAAGAGATATCAGAATGCCATTGTTACCATTCATCTTTGCAGCAAACACAATTATCAATCCACAATCCCAAAAATACGATCACTGATTTGTGATTCGTGAAAACACAATCAAGAAACTAACAAGAGCTATAGATACCAATTTGTTAGTGCATGAGACACTTTTAATGAGGAGAGAAAGAGAGAGAATAAACAAGAAGTAATTATACTATTATGATTGATATTGAGACTGAATTACAATATGTATTTATGTACAACTAGGTGACTTAAATACTAAGTAACTAACATAACAAACTCTAACCATAATCAATTTGGGCTTGGGCTTGGACTTGGATTATATAATTTGGATTATATTCTCAACAAAAATATGAGTAAAGTAATATTTTTTTTATTCTTACTTGATTTGTTTTATTTTAAATTTTGGTTGAGTAATAATTACAAATGCATTCATTTTTTATTTTATTTTTATTTTTATATATTATTATCATTGTAGTGTTTAAGTTACAATTATAGTGATTATTAAAGTGGAATTTATTTTTTTACTTTTATATATTATTATTGTAGCATATTAATTACAATTTTAGTAACCATTAAAATAATATTTTTAAAACAATATAATTATAAAATGTAAGAATTAAAGTAAAAATAAATAAAAATATATGTTTTTTTTGTTAGAATTTTTTTAATAATAATTATATCATATGAAAAGTTGTGTGAAAATGACACATCAACGTGAAGTTAGAATTTTGTCGATTGACATCATCATGACAATCTTAAAGTAGATTTTGTTACATTGATTAATAAAGGTTTTGTTTTCACCCTTCAACTGTCAATTCCATTTAAGCAAATATTAAATAGATAAAGATTACTACTTTTTTTATCAAGTTAATTGATCTAATGGTGGTTAACGTTAAATTTGATAGAGAGAATCATAATTCGATTCATATAATTGCAACTGTGTGAACTAAAACCATTTGATATCAAAATTGATTCGCAAATCAGATTAGACGATTCAGTGAGCGGGATAGTGGTGAATTTTTTTTCTTTAACTAATTGCGTTACATTGATTAAATAAAGATTTTGTTTTCACCTTTGCAATTGTCAATTCCAAGTCAATAAAAATTTATCATTATTTAAAGTTATTTAATGCTTTAGAATCCAATGCATCTAACAACAAATTGAAAGTGAGTCAAATGCATGCATGACATTGATTGGTTTTGTAAGAGAATGAATTCTTTGCATTGAGTTAATAAAACAAGTTGTATGAGTCATAATCGTTTCTGCATTACATTGGACTACTGCAAACATTAATGAACCAATGTTTTTGCTATTACATTTACATCATGTTTAGCAACCTAGCAACACAATTATGTTTTTTTTTTTTTTTGTATTTCTCTTTATTACACAATGACCGTAAAACATTTCACTACAAATTAAATTTTCAAATCAATACACTTCTCTATTTTCCCACCAAATTATCATCACAATGTAGTGTATAACATGAGTACGATACTTTAAAAATTTCTAAATGAAACATTGGGTATCAATATATTTTAATCTATTGATATATTTTGAATACTTTACAAAAAAATAATTTAAGTTTTCAAGTGCATCTAATCATACATTTTTTCATGACTTTGAATATAAAGTTTATTTTTAGCATTTGGTTGATTATATCACTGTTATCGACCCTTCCATAATAAGCTTTTCACCGATAACTTGATTACTTATTATTTCTAACATTATATCTTTTTAATATCATTTCAATGTAGGATGAAATTGAAGTGTGCCCGTATTTTGTGAATTCACTAGAAAGGAATCAATTTTATTTTAAAGTTATACATGTTTCAAATTCAAACACTAAGATATGCATTACAACTCGACCATAATGGTGATGATAATGATATACTCATAATCATGTATGGTAGTTATTGGGAATAAAATTAACAACTACTAATATTCGTATTTCATAGTAAGGATACCAATTTTGTCAAAAATGTATCCAACTACCAACTATATTTCATTAAATAAATAATTTCTATGATTATTTGTTTTCTATTGTTTTTCTTCTTCTTTCATATCTGCATATTAAAATCAACATGTAATAGAAGAAGAAGTTATTCTTGATTTCTTGATTGATTATGTCAACTAAAGTGCTTCTTGACTGATTATGTCAATTAGAGTGCTCACTCTGATACAAAATACAATAGATTTTTGAATTTTGAATTATAAGTGTTATACAGTCATCATTTACCCCGTCAATTCAAAGGGATTTCTTAATGCATCCTATATATTTCTTGGACACACAAAATACTAAAATGTCCTTAATTTTTGAAGATGTATCTCTAGATCCATCATACACACACTCAACACAGACCATTTATGAGTGACGCCCTATAAGTTTGGTATTTTAGTTATGGAGATGTATCTCTAGAATATTTTCGTAGATACATTCCGTAACACATACACATCAGTATCAAAACTATAAACATGTAATTTTTCAAAATATAATTAACATTCATAAAATAAAATAAACATTACAAATATCATTTCAACATAAAATGCAACACACTTCAATATACATGTGGACACTTTAATATATTCGCAATATCTTCGACCGATCTTGAAATCGTCGCTTCCAACTCAAGCAGAACTTTTGTTTCAAAATGAAAATACGTATTCCACATAGCCCTTACACTTGCATGCATTTTGAGCTCAAATTTGCTGAACTAAATCTTCCATCCATTGTCAATTGACAGTGAACGGTACTCAAGCTTCACAATCATTCGATAGTCTTCATAAGTTAGGAGATTATGGATTTCATATTTAATATCTTCGAGAGAGGTGTACTCGGTGAACTTAAACATTCGCCTGAGTGTCGAGCTGGAGAAATAGACATTTGCGACACACCAATTGATGTTTATTTGTGACATTTGAGACATATGTCATCGGCTTTCAAAAATATCTCTTGTATTAATTCCCATTTATTCAAAATAGAGATATTCGATGTACTGTCTTTCATGACACCATAATCATCAAATATAAGCCTCTTCCAATGATTGCAAATCTCATTCATTCTTAACAGACTACCAAGTTTCATCTTTTTTTTTTGTTGCTGCAATAACACAAGCACATGAGAGACTACATGTTTTCCCAATTGTGCATCCATATTTTGCACTACCGGAGCTTACATTATCAGCTCGTTTAACCTCGTGAAAAATATAATTCAAACCCATTTTTGATATGTTGCCGACCAACCGAGAATAAAGATTGTTGTCTTTAAATCTGTGTTCTAAAACCGTGATATTCTGATCAAATGATATTTGTATCTTATTATATTGGTTTTGAATCATTTGGTTCATGAATTCCCATTCTTTAAACAAATCGCCCATACTATTTCCCAATCAATTTTTCAAAGTTGCACGGGCATACTCAACTCTGTTAGTTGTTGTATTTCCAAGGTGTCTAATGCTCATACTTGATTCAACCTACAAAACCAAGAAGTATAGACTTCCATTATTGGAGATGATTGATGTTACCTCAACTAAGAAGACATATTATGTTGGGTTTGAATTTCTAAGGAGTGAAAAAGAGGAGAATTCTACTTGAGCCTTAGAGGTGTGTCATACATAGTTGAAGGGCGAAGGATAAATGCCTAAAGTGAGTTATCAATCGCGATACCACATTGATGAACTTGGTTGCGAAGGTATTTCCTACTTCTAATGCATTACTTTGTAGGTATCACACAACAAATAATGTAAGAATTTAGGTTAAACTCGCGGTAGGGACGAAACAAATAGAGTTCGATAAGGGAAAAATGGTGAAGGCATATGTGGTTGTGGAAAAAATAATGGATGTATGGAATCATATAGTAAATTCCTCCACGAAAAAATTATATGTCAATTTTGTTATGCATTTCAAGAAAGTGTGTGAAAAGTATATTGATTTGTTGAAATATGTTGAAAGCATAATTATTGATCAGGTGATGGAGAAAATTGTTTGTGCCTAGACTGATAATAATAGGAAATATGTTGAACAACTTTATGGAATTATAATGAGTCTAAAATATATCTCTAACAGTAACTTCATCCTCACACGTTCAGTATCTTGACATATAATTGTCATCATATGAAATTCCGACATATAAATACCAAATGTTGAGACAGATGACACAACACTATGATCAAGACAATATAAACACACAATTAATTGCATAGTAAAATTAAATGGCTGGAAGTAAATAACACACTTAGTTGTTAACCTGGTTTGGTGTAACTCACGTACATCTAGGGGCATCAAGCTAGGAAGAAAATCCATTATAATAGTATTAGTTCAAAGCCACCACAAACACCCACAGGTTTACAAGATTCTCACATAATCACTACCCATGCTAACTTCTACCTAGAAACTCCTAGATGTCAAACCCCTCTCACTTACCACCAGTCACACAACAATGACAAACTCAACAACAAAGAATAAAAGAAGTCACATTTCAAAGACACAAAATCCATTTTTTGCTTAAAAGCTTATGAGTGATTACAACTCAAAACTCAGTCCAATTCAAGCACCTAATGGGTACATGAATGACTCGTAATCAACACAGTCCTACTCAAATTTTGAAAGTCACAAGAGAGGAACACAAATAACAAAGTAACACAAAACCCTAAAAACCCTTTCTTTCAATACACGACTTGTCCACCTCATTAGGTTTAGAACTTCACTTTAAATATCCTTCAAATCATCGTGGACTTGGGCTATTTAATCACAAATCACAAGATATCCGCTTTAAATCACTTGCACAGTCTCCTGCATAAAAATGGGAACCAAACACAAAGTTTCCTAAAAAGGTTCAAAAATCCTTTTTAAAAAATACACACAAATCTGTCAAGACAAATGTTCCTAAAATATCCATCCTTGGACAACGACAACGTATGAATTAAATCACACTTAAAACTCACACTATAAATACCAAAATAACTAAGCCATAATCTTATGGTATAACATGTCCTGACACTTGTCCCAACATCATGCTGAACATGATGTCTGACCCTCATGACAAAACATTTGGCTTAATATCTTACTGTGAGCATGTTTTAACAAAATGGTTTCCAATCTAAAAACATCAGAACTTACATCATCCAACAATTTCAACATTTGTTTCATTTCAGTTTTATCCCCCTTAAGTGCCTTGTTAGTTTGATATCAAATATTATACACTTACTGGATATTTGATTTATTTTTGGGTCTTTTCCATTTCAATGTTGCAAGTATATTTTTCGGTTGAACCAAATTCAATGTCATGTTGTAACACCCTAACATTTTCACTCTCTTTTCATAGCATTTAGCATGTCATTTGCATACATAACATTACATTTCTAGCATAGAAAAATGAATTATAACATCCATAGCTTGAAGCATAAGGCATGTGGTTAGTGACTCATAAGTTTGTGATCATCCAAATCAAAGGACAAGAGCCAAGTGCCTCATAAAAAGTCCCAAGGGTTCCTTGCATCCCACACAAGTTCAAATGATGTCTCAAGTCCATAGAAGAAGTGAATTCATCAGGAAGCTGGATGTGAGCTTCATCTCCTACACAATTGGCCCAAATTAGGGTTTTGGTTCCAAGGGGTCTCTGGAAGGATTTTTGGTTCTAACTTGTTCTCATGGTATTATATATGATGCCAAGTACTCATGGATGAAATTTGATGCATTGGTTCCTCAAGGAGGGTTTTCAGGCAGGCAATTACTTATGACCTAAGCAAAAGTCAACTATGAAGAAAGAAAAGTCAATTGTGGATTCTTAAGGTATAAATCATGATTTTCAAGGTCTTACACCTTCATATGGTCCTAAAATGTCAAGATTTCCACCATTCATTAAGAATCAAGGTTCGTGGAAAAAGTTACTAAATTTGGAAATTACTTGTAATTCAAAGTTTCCATTTCTGGAAGCTTTATAAGTCACATTCAACTTGACTTTTCTTCATAAAAATGCTTCAAATAAATTTTTTCCAAACATGAAAGTTGAAGATAATTATCTCCCATTTCCAAAAAGTACTAGATCATTTTCATATCATTTGTGGATCACAAGTTATGATCAAAAGACCTCAAGGTGGTATTTAGGGTTTATCACATGTACCAAATGTTCCACTTTTGCAAAAAGGCTTCTAAATGACTTACATTGATTCCACTTGCTCAATTCAGCTTACAACATCAAAGTATATTTCATTTAAAGGAAAATTGGATTTTGAATCATAACATTTCATGGCTTATTTCTCATGTAATTTTCAAATGGCCAAAATGCATAATGATTCAAAACTCAAAAACCAAGCAATCACGAGTCACAAATCCAATTGCATCCTGATCAGGGATTAATACGAAGGCAATGCATGCACATGGTGAGTCTCATTCACGTGGGAACCATGTGATATACCTCAAGTTGCAAAATTGCAAATTCATTCAAAACTCCTTAACCATGGATCCAATGGATCTCTAACCATGGTTAGGCCCAAAAATCACCATATAAAAGCTTTTAACCCCACTGATTAGAGCTAAGGTTCAGCCATTGTTGAAATTTCAAGAAATTTCACCAAACCTTCATCTCTTCGAATCTCTCTCCTCATAAAGTCTCTTTGTGGTTTTCTTTCATATTCTTGATCAATGAACTCCATATATCAAGAATAAACCACTACTTGAAGCTCTAAGCAAGTATTTCACCAAGACAAGTTCAAGAGGATCCTTATTCAAAACTCAAGATCCAAGCTAAATTCAAGCTCTAATTAGATTTATTTTGCAATTAGAGGTTCAAAGGATTTGATCTGAAGCATTTTAATGGTATTCTAGAAGTATTTCCATAGCTGCAACTTTTCAGGTGAGTTCCATTGTCATACTTATATATCTTAAAATTTCGGTGTGCATTGTGCTTTCTGTGTGCTGATGATCATGTTGATGTGTTTAGATTTGAATGTGGATGTGTATTATGAGTTTAATGTTGATCTGAAACTTTTAGATCTAAATTTTTTTGCTTCGATTTGGTTGATGTGTGCATTATTTGATGAAATGGATTAGATATTTGAAATCAACATCGAATTTAGAGTTGAAATGTGGTGAAATTTTTTGTTTTTGGAAATTTTTTGTATGAAGCTCGCCTGAGAAGATGACCGGAGCTAGGGCTCCAGCACCGATTGCTATTATAGGTCACTCGAGGTTCAAAGGTAGAAGACACAATCATGACCCTTCATTTCTATGATCTAACGAATGAGATATTGCCAACACATTAAAAAACCAGGTGGTTAGGAACATGCTTTATATTTCAAAATAAATCAGCTTACGCACATATCTAGGTTTCTTATCATTCATGCTTAATCCTAATTATTGATCTTGTGTACTTCTTGCTTTGGTTGACTGAACTGCGTGCATTAGATTAATCTGATGGTGTTTATTAGGGTCTTTGGTTGACTGAGTCCATTGTATAATTATTGACTTGCACTGATTCTTTGTTGGGTTGGGCTTGCTCTTAGCACCCCTCTCTTGATCACATATGAATGATTTAACGTGGGATTACTTTGGATGAACCCACTGACTTTGTCTTCTTCATCTTTATTTTCATATAGTTCCAATTTTATTTTTATAAAAATACTTTTAATCATCTAAAAATCATACAAAAATTCATGGAACTTTCTTACACATTTAACTAATTTTTGTAATTTTTTGTTTATGATTTTATTCATTTTTCATATTATTTTCATATTTTTATTTTATTTTATTTTCAAATTGTTTTCTTCTTAACATCTCAACTTCAAAATTTTATTTTGCATAACATAAAAACCATTTTTCAATTATTCTTTTTGCATCCATCCACTAACATCCTAAAATTCATAAAAACATTTTTTAAATATTTTTCAAATCATTTTTAATTGCATTTTGATCCCTCTCTTTTGCATCTTTGTTCTTTGATCCTTATGCAACTTTGATTAGTTGTTTGAGGTAGTTTTCTTTTTTGATTTTTTTGTTTGATATTTGGATAAGTAAATAGCCTATGACCTAGGTCACTTGAGGTAAAATTTTACAATTTTTGAATATTGTTTGATATGTGTTTGGTGGCTTGAGTTTGAAGGTACTTTCCATGATTTTTCCTTGTCATCCCTTAACCCTAATTTCTTCTAGGAATTTATGCCATTGTGTGAGGTTTCTAGTAGGGTTTGATTGGATTTTTTATATGTTTATAAGTATCCTTGGATCACTTATAGGTCCACTGTGATTTGTGTTTGTCTCTTGTTTGAGTTTATGCATCATTGTTCAACTTTGACCTAATTCTTCCATGCCTTCTCATACTATGCTTTCTATGCTTGTTTGTATACATATAACATGTTCATATCCTCATATCATTTGCATTACATATCAAGTATGTTACTGACTTCATGCATAAGTATCCATATTTGTATGTCGTGTTGCATCTTTTGTCAACCATCTCAAGTATGAAACATCTTTTCCTTGTGTGCCTTTCTTTTGCATGTTTGGTGAGTTGTTTTAATTTGTTTGCCATGGGATTTTGATATGTTTATATATGCATATTTAACATGTCATCTTGGTCATATGACACTGACTTTCATCATCTCATGTTCATATTTGCTTCTTCTACTTTCATATTGGCTTATGTTTTCTCCTTACTTGAACATGTGGTTGTCTTCTCTTCTGCCTCTCTCATTCTATTATTAACTAATACATGCACTTTGGTATGCTCACTAAGGATAATATTAGGCATTATAATTTGATATAAAATTCTGATTTTTGTGCTTCTCATGTATTTTCATCCATGTTTGTGCTCTTTTGCATCCTTACTTCTTCATGTGTGCTTCCTTTGAACTTCTTTGCCACTTTGGTGCTTCTTTGCACTTTTTTGATTTGGTATGGGTTCTTTAAGCCTATTAAATTTAATTTATGGTTTGGATCTGACTTGTGAGGTTCCTTAACCTTTTAATCCTTTTCATGTGCCATCTTTGTGTGTTTAGCTTCTATTTCATTTTTTATGAACTTTTGTGTTTCATTTGCCAACATTTTAGGGGTTTTGGTAAGTCTTAAGAGTGTGGACATGCTTCTATATTCCAACCTCTCCATATCCTTTTACATTTAAATCTTGTGTTTTTTAAGCATCCAAGATGCTTTGATTTTCATAACCCCCTTTCCTTCCCCTTAGAAACAACTTAACTTCCATCTTGGAAGTAAGTTGTCTTCTAATTCTTTTCTTCTTCTTTTCTCTTCTTCTATCTTTCTTCTTCATTTGGATAAAAATATTGAGCCTCACTAACTTAGGATATCCAAGTATGAAAAATTACTTAGGATGGTTTAGTTTCCCTTAGAACTTTTACCTTTTGGGTTTCTTTTGGTGTTTTGTCTCTCGCATCTTTAAACAACTAAAAAAATATCTAATAAAGGTTGAAGTGGCTTCTTGTGTCATAAACTTATTCCATGGGAAATTTGCATCTATCCCATCTTGGGTAATGTAAACTTGTCTGACATGATGTACAAGTATAAGCATGAAGTCATTTTCACAAAGAAAACCTAAAAAGTACTTCTTAATTCAAAAAACAACAAAACACTTAATAAGCAAAAGTAGGCTAGTGTTATTGAGCCTCAACCCTTGGAACTAAGTCTTGGAGATCTTCTCCTTACTTAGGTGTGCTTCTTCCTCATTCCATCTTGGAGTGATGTAAGAAGTACACACCCCATTGAATGAGACTTGAATACACTCTCATATACAAACCCAAATAAAAAGCTTCTAAAAAGCTCCAAACCAACAACAAGTGTCTTTCCTTCAGAAATTCTCTTTTCATCTCCTTCACTCTAAACGAAAGAACTCGCTTCGACTTGTCTCTTGCATGACGGTAAACACACTCATTCCAGACGAGCCTACAACACCCGAGCATATGCATAAGTAGTTCAATCATAATAAACACAAACAAACAAACTTCATCCCTAGTTAAGGGAACTACGTCGACTCTGATTCTCACTCCCGTTGAGATACGTAGGCAGTGGGGTAGGACCCATTCAAGCACATTTCTTTCTTTTCCCTACATTTTTCCCGTTCTTTTTTTCTAGTCCAGCAACAAATGAAGCAAATGTTTATACCCCTTGAGCAGTACAAGCAAGCGTGGATCCCGTCGAGTACGACAGACGTCAAGGGGTGCCAATACCTTCCCTTTACGTAACCGACTCCCTTACCCGTTCTCTTTAGTTCACAAGAACTCGTTCTTTCCTCTTCCCCTAGTTTGTGCAACATTACCTTTCCCTTTCCTTGGGATAAAATGCCTGGCTGGTGACTCTTCTTCTTTTTCCGCGCCACTTTTGCGTCTATACCAGGATGAAAATTCCGGGAGCAACACATGTCAGCAACACATTCCTTCTCTTCCGACATGAGCCGACACACACTAGGATGACCGAATAATTTTTCACATAAATCATGGTTATGCAAACCACATATGACATTAAATCTCCAATTTTTGTTTGCCAGCATGTAATCACGCACCTTAAAGGAACACTCACATTTTCTCGAACATGTATTGTCTCTTTTAACAATTTGGAGAGAAATTCTATATTTCCCGCTTATTTAGCATATCACCGTCACAAAAGCACATATTATATCCGAACCCTTATCGGACCTTCCGATAACCACACCAAATCCATGTTTAGAGGCCTCCATACGAATCCATTGAAGCATTTAATCACGAGATTCAAACTCTTGCTCATTATTAAATTAGGTGTCAATATCTACCGCCTTCACAACAACACTTGGACAATTGGAGAAACAACTTGTTTGTGGAAAACATCGTGGTGCACCATATCTAATGAAAATAAGTACCATATAACAATATATAAACGCCACTGCTGAAAACATAATTGGAAAATGAACACAGACTGGTTCCGGAAATGCATCTTCGGAAGAGTTCATATGCGTTCTGGAGATACATTTCCAGAATAAATGCTCATATTTTCAGAACAAAACTAGGTTTAATGTGAGCAATATAGTGTGAAAAAAATGATCTTTACCTAGAATTCTAACTTTTTCTCTCTCTCTCTCTCTCTCTCTCTCTTTGATGTGATGAATCACAAGATTTAAGATTTGAAGTGAAAAATTGAATTGAGAATGTAAGAGTTTTTTGGTGAGGATTTATAGAGAAATAGAACAATGGTAGCAATATTGTGTGATCATTAATTATTTGTTTTATCAGATTATTTCGAAGATACATCTCTGAAAATATCTGACATGCAAAAGTGACAACAAATTTCAAAATCTCGCCCAAACTTCCAAAGATGTATCTCTGCAATTTCTACTGAACTGATCAATTATGAATATATTTCTTGAATTTTTTTTGGAGATGCATCTCCGAAATTAAAAAACCAAACTTATAGGGCGCCATTCAGAATGACATACATTGAATGTGTATTAGATGCATTCAAAAATATATTTTCTAAAACTAAGAGACATTTTAGTATTTTCGCGTGATGCGTAAAAAATATATAAAATACATTAAGAAATTTCACAACTCAATTAGTAGAAAGTATGATTCAACTTACAAATACATAATAAGACAAAAGTCTACAAATACCTTTATGCTATAAAAGAATACAAATAGTAAAAAAATGTTGAATTTAACCAAATTGAAAACTATAGAAACATATTAATATTTTTTAAACTTAATTGCAACTCTGGTTCTTTATTCATTTAAATTTGGGATTTTAATTTTTTTTTTTTTAAATTTATTTTTTGGATTTTAGTCCCGCTCCATTTAGATGTATGACATGTGAGTTAAATTTGATTACCTTCATGACTATAGAAACATATACCTTTATGCTATAAAAGAATACAAATAGAAAAAAATGTTGAATTTAACCAAATTGAAAACTATCGAAACATATTAATATTTTCTAAGCTTAATTTTTTGTAAAAATTTAATTTTAAACTTTTTAATTTTAAATTTGGGATTTTAAGTTTAAAATTTTAAAATTTAAAATTTTCTTTTTGAATTTTAGTCACACTCCATTTAGATGTCATTTTAGATAACATGTGAGTTAAATTAATTACTGGTATGTCTAAATGGTATTTATAATAAATTTTTATTTAAATAATATATAAAAATTAAAATAAACTAAAATTGAATAAAATAAATTATTATAAATGTTCTATTAATTTAATTTAATATATTTCATTTAGTTTATTTTAATTTTTTAATTTAATATTTTTATATATAAATTATTATTTTTCCACTTATTCACACCATCAAATGACACTTAAATGGCAGAGGATTAAAATCCAAAAAAAAAAAAAAAACTAACTAAAATCTGGAATTTTAAAATAAAAAAATCAAAACTCAAAATATAAAAAGATCAAAGTTACAGTTAAATATAATTTCTAAAAAAATTAATTTGATCATAATTACTTTTAAATTGACATAACTAATCAATAATAATTTTAAAAATAAAAAAAAACGAAAAGTTAAACTCAATATAGTAAAATATTAAAATTGTTTTGAAAATAAATAATAATTAAATTAATTAATTAATAATTCATTAACTTTACCCAAATACATTTTACCTAACAAAATTCCTTCAATTACCAAAGTGTATAAATGCATTTAGTCCAAAAAACTCTACAAATACAGTTAAATCCAAAAAGTATGCAAATTTAGCTAAAAAAAACAGAAAAAAGGTATTTAAAAAAAATTAATCTATCAAATTAAAAATTAAGATAAAAAACATTAAATTAATACACATTTTATTATAGAGAATATTAATTAGTAATACAGAAATTGTTGAGTAAAGACGACATTCCAAAATTATACAGCAAAGCATTTTCAGCGTCCAGGTTCATCCCCCAACCCTTCAAAACTCGATTCTTCTTATTAGGGTTATTAGGGTTATTAGGGTTTTCTTCTTCTTCTTCCTCACTTCTTCAATTTCTTCTCCCTCTGCAAATTCTCAATGTCCTATTCTTCCATTTTCCTCACACAATCTCTACTCAACAATCACTGCAACTGTAAAATCTATCATCAATTCCTCGATTGTTGTTGTTAATCGATTTCATTGCTGAATTTCTTCGATTTCAATTTATCGCGAACTGTTTTTGATGGACCTCTCTCATCATCAATCCAATTTATCTCTCAGTTTTTCATCTTCTCACGCTTCACCGCCACGCCGTCCTCCAATTCCCGACGACTCGATTTCGCTTCATCTCGAATCGAGTTTTCGTGATCCATCACATCCGGTCCCTACGGTTCCTCTTCAGCTCATGGAACCGCAGACGGAGAAAGAGAACAGTAGTATCGATACCGATTTGAACGTTAACGAAGAAGATGATAGAGAAGTTGAGGAGTTTCGCATTCTAGGTCATTCTATGTGTCTCAAAAGACGAAGGGATTGTGACACTTCTACAGTTTCAACCAAGAGAGCTTCAGTGGAACGGGATCTTGAGTCGCGGAAGGTTGCAGTTCGATCGTGGGGAGATCAGCCCTTGCATGTTGCGGATCCTGACATATTCGCGATAATTGAGAAGGAGAAAAATCGGCAATTTAAAGGTATTGAATTGATAGCTTCTGAGAATTTCGTGTGTAGGGCAGTGATGGAAGCGTTAGGAAGTCATTTGACGAATAAATACTCTGAGGGAATGCCTGGTGCACGTTACTATGGAGGAAATCAGTATATAGATGAAATTGAAACGCTTTGTTGTGAGCGGGCTTTGAAAGCGTTTAATCTTGATCCCAAGTGTTGGGGTGTGAACGTGCAGCCGTATTCATGTACCTCTGCTAATTTTGCTGTGTATACTGGATTGTTGTCTCCGGGGGATAGAATCATGGGGTTGGATACTCCTTCTGGAGGGAATACTAGTCACGGTTACTATACTCCTAATGGGAAAAAAGTTTCTAGTGCTTCTATATTCTTTGAGAGTTTACCTTACAAGATTAATCCTCAATCGGGTTTTATTGATTATGATAAGCTTGAGGAAAGGGCACTTGATTTTCGTCCTAAGATACTTATTTGTGGTGGAAGCTCTTATCCTCGAGAATGGGATTATGCTAGGTTTCGACACATTGCAGATAAATGCGGAGCTGTGTTATTGGGCGACATTGCTCAAATTAGTGGGATAATTGCAGCCAAGGTGTGTATTATCATTTTTGATGGTACTTGTCAAGTTAGATTTTATTACTGCATGTATTTGACTCTAGTCACGGCTTTTGTTGGTGGTCCTTCATGGAAGTTACTGGTTGCATTTGTTTATGGGTTATGGAATTCTAGCAGTTGTCTTTTTCTTTTCTTTATTTTATGTGATTCTTTGTCATTTCATCATAAAAACCAAAAGTTCATCTACATTTTGCACTCTTAACATATTGATTTAGTTCGAATGGAAGTCTCCCTTAATTGCAGTTAGTAGTTTTCATCATGGACTGTACAGATTTCTTCTTATTTTGGAGATTGATACCACTATTTGGATCCATTTTTTGGAGATTGATATCACTATTTGGATCCATTTTTTGGAGATTGATATCACTATTTGGATCCATAGGTGTCAACTAGTTTTAATTAAATTTTTTGCTAATCCTAAATCAAGTTTTGCCCGTGTTAATTTTGATGTCTTGTTACACTTTAAACTTAATCCTAGTAGGCCATTTGCACATATATTTAATTAATGGCGTGCTTTCAATTTTGAATATGTATGCTCGTTATTTTCTTTAATAATATGATTTTATGGTCCTTGCAGGAGTGCGTGAACCCTTTTGATTATTGTGATGTTGTTACATCGACAACTCACAAGAGTCTTCGTGGTCCTAGGGGTGGTATAATTTTTTATCGAAAGGGAACAAAACCAAGGAAAAGAGGGATACTTATTCAGGGACATGAAAGTGATCAATATGACTTTGAAGAAAAGATAAATTTTGCTGTTTTTCCATCATTGCAAGGTGGGCCTCACAACAACCACATTGCTGCGCTAGCTATTGCGTTAAAACAAGTGGCCACTCCTGAGTATAAGGAATACATGCAGCAGGTGAAGAAGAACGCTCAAGCTTTAGCTTGCGCTTTATTGAGAAGAAAATGCCGCCTAGTAACTGGGGGTACAGACAATCATTTATTACTTTGGGATTTAAGGCCCTTGGGATTGACAGGTATTTTATTACCATGCCATTTCTCTACAATATATTGCAGATTGCATTCTTGTATGTTTAGTGCAAACTTGTCAACTAGACTCATCTAGTTTGTATGTTTTCTGCCTTTTGCTTCGGCTGAGTTTGATAAAAAGAATTAGTGATGTATTTTTGTGTTTATGCATATGGTAATAACTAGACCTATGTTTTTTTGGCTTGCAGGTAAAATTTACGAGAAGGTCTGTGAGGCATGTCATATTACTTTGAATAAAATTGCTATTTTTGGTGATAATGGAACTATAATTCCTGGAGGAGTAAGGATAGGTAAGCGGAATTTTCAGGCTTGAATCTTTTATGTTTTTTATGCTCAGGATATTTAATTAGCGGTGCTTTCTTATGTGACATTTTTTTTATGCTGTATGTATTACTTAGGTACCCCTGCCATGACTTCAAGAGGGTGTTTGGAGGCCGATTTTGAGACAATGGCTGATTTTCTCTTTAGAGCTGCACAAATCGCAAACATGCTGCAGAGGGAGCATGGGAAATTGCAGAATACTATTTATAAGGTACTTGAGAGCAATAGGGACATTATTGAGCTTCGGGCACGGGTTGAAGCTTTTGCAACTCAGTTTGCGTTGCCGGGTTATGACATTTGAACATGATGCAGCTGGTGTGTTGCATTATTGATTTTTTGTAAATGCTACACTGGTGGGTTATTGCGCCTGCTAGTCACAAAACAAGTGATCTTGATGTGCAGATATTTTGTCGAGCTTCTCTCCACTTTTCGTTGTACACAGTTGTCAGGTTTTTGCATGTGCTCTATTAGTGAGAATAGCCCCTGAGGTTTCTTTTGGTAAAATCAAGCATCCTGCTCCTGGCTTGATGTAGGGTATAAAAGGGTTGGAACTGAGATTCTTGATCAACCAACCGAGAACATAAATTTTATGAGAAATCTGCTGAAAATAATTAATCTGATGAAGGTTAGTTACCTTGAATTCTTTGACCTGCTGTTTCATGGTGTAAACAATGGTAATCCTGTTTTTTCTTGATACATATTACCCGTTTTTTCATATGATAGTTGTACTCTTTTCAGCAACAATACAGTGCTGAGTTAATTGTTAAATATACAGGTTCATGTGTCAAATAAGTAATTGCTTCGTACCCTTGTATAAAATATGAATTATTTTGTCAAAAAAAGTTTGATGATTCTATTATAGTTGGTAATGGAAATATTTTCAGAAACTGTTTTGAGTTTATTCAACTTGTGTTATTGTGGCATTTTTTATGACTTGTACTAGGGGATTAAAGTATTTGTTGCTGTCATTGCACGGGAGTTGTTAGGTTCATATAATCCTGTCATTGAAGTACTTTGCCACATTTACTATTGTTTTTTTTTGGAGAGATGTGTTTATTTGGCAAATAGTTATTTTTGTATGAATGAATATTTGGCTAATAGTTGGCGTTCTTGTAGATGTAGTGAAAGCTGCTATCTAGTGGGGTCTAGAATATGACTTGTATATATTTGGTTTGGTGGGGGAGTATGGAAGGAAATATGAGATGATAGTTGTAAACATTTTCAACTATTTAAAATGAATACATTCCCCATAATATTTTATAGTCTATGCAGAGTCTCAATCTCCATAGACTATTTATTTACTTGGAAGGTTTTGTAAATTCTTGCAGATGCATCTCATTGTCCATAGAGGAGTTACATATTTATTTTGAGGAGAATAATCACTCTTAAGAAAATGACAATTATATAAGTATGATCCTAATAATTGAAATGAAGAAGAATATGGAAGAAGTCTGCGTGAGAAATAATGTAAGATTGTTGACAACCAACAGTTGCACTAATGTTTAGTGCTGGGGTAATGCCGAAAGAAACTAAGCAGGGATGCAAATAAAATGAGTAACAGATTTTGAAGGCAGTGTATGTTTTGTTCATTTTTGAATTTCCTAATATATTGATTTTAAAATTCAACTACTATACTACTTTGCTTACTTTTTAATTGGGTCTCACATTCATTACACCATACTTATTTCATTCATTTATTTTAATAGTTAAATATTTAATTAGTTTATATTATAACTAAAAGCACAATTAACATGATGAATCCATCTATTCATGATAAGAAATGTAATAACAAACGTCTAGATTTCCACAATCAACAATATTAAATCGAAAGATAGACCATCCACTCCCACAAGAATTAAATCGAAAGAAGAGAGACCATCCACACTCCCATAAGAAAACAAACCCTTTGAACATGAGAATATGACTAAGAACCTAACCAGCAAGTTGAGTTCTATTCATTCTCAGCTCAAAGTTTGCTAGCAACCAAAACCTAACCAGCAAGTTGAGTTGTCAACTCAAAGTTTGCTAGCAACCAAAACCACCATGTGATTGGTTTAAGTTTAATATCGACACCTCCTCCATGTGATTGGTGGACACAAATTTAACAGGAAACGGTAAATGGGGTGATAGACTATGAAAGAGTCACTATTGCATCGCCAACTTGGTTTATGGATGGAGGAAATATTCCTCTTAGCTAAGCACCAGCTTCGCATTTTTAAGTCTATATGCCAAAAACTGATTAATTTCATCAAAGAAAATAAAAGTTGAAGAAGATTACGGAAATTAAACCACAATTTAGGAACGTGATGTGGGCTTTACCAAAGAGAAAACATTAGATTGTTCCACATTGATCCATGAGAATTGCTCCTCCCATCTTAAGACTTATTTCCACACTTTAGTGAAAAATCAAAACTATCATAAAATATAAAAAGTTTAATAACACTTTTGGTCCTCATGTTTTGATCAGTTCATGAAATTGATTCTTGTATTTTAAAAATGAACAAAACAATCCGTTAACTATAATGTTGAGAGCAAATTTAGTTCTACCCTCCATTTGCCCATTCAAAAACGCTGATGTGTTAATATTTTGAGTCTGATCAACTTAATCCTATCTTAATGACATTTAGGGGTATGACTAGTGGACGTAGAACTTGTGGTCGGCCTAGTGCCACTCCTCTTGTTAATGATCAGTCGAGTGGCGAAGGGAATGCTCATCTGTTCCAGTTCATGCAAACGATGCATCAACAACAAAACCAGTTTATGCAGGAGATGATGTACCAAATGAATGTGGGTCTTCATCCTCAGGTGGTTGTTCCTGAAACTGATGGTGAAACTTTCTGTGATTTCTTTCGCATGAATCCTCAAGAATTTCAAAGTGGATTGGATCCGGTTAAACCTCATGAATGGATAACTGGAATGGAGAGAATCTTTCAGATCGTGCTGTATAGTGAAGAGAACAAGGTGATTTTTGCGTCATATTTGTTGAAAGGTCCTGCTGCTAGGTGGTGGGAGAGTGTTTTTACTCTCATGACTGTGCAAGGAGTTCCGAAGTTGTGGGAACAATTTAAGGCAACTTTCATGGAGAAGTATTTTCCAAATTCTTTGAGGACCCAGAAAGAGTTTGAGTTTCAGCAGCTTAGGCAAGGAAACATGACTGTGGCCAGTTATGTAGAAACGTTTGAGGATATGGCGACTTATTCTCGGCAATCTATGTATGCTCCGAATGAGAAGTGGAAAATTGATCAGTTTTTGTTTGGACTAAGGGCCGAGATTTCTCATAGTGTCTCTCAGAGGGAGTTCACTACTTATTCTGAATTGTTGAGGCAATGCTATGTAGCTGAGCATAGTTTGAAGAAAGTGCAGACTGAAGCGAATGCTGGAAGAGTTGTTCAAAGTGACCGTGGAAGGGCGAATCAACCTTTTAGGCCAAGGCCCCAACCCTTCAAAGGGAAACAAGTTCAAGGTGCTGGACCTAACACTCTACCCTTGTGTAAGATGTGTAACAAACGTCATTTCGATAGGTATCAAGGTGGAGGATTAAGGTGTTAGAATCGTAATGAAGTGGGGCATATGTCAAGAGATTGTACCAAGCCAAAGAATCAAGTACAAGGAAGGGTGTATACCCTAGATGTAAGGAAGACCAAAGCCGACAACTCTCTTATTGCGGGTACATGTCTTGTTAATGAACATCTTTCTTTTGTTTTATTTGATTGTGGAGCAATACATTCTTTTGTGTCTACTCGTTGTGTGAAACGACTTGGGTTGCGAGCTATTCCCTTGTCTCCTCCTATGGTGGTTACTACCGCCATGGACGAAATGGTCGAGACGCCTCTGATGTGTGAGAATTGTGTTTTGTCTGTGGATGGTAGAGTTTTTCAGATTGATCTCATTTGTCTACCCCTTAAGAAAGTCAATGTTGTTATGGGAATGGATTGGCTGTCGGCGAATTCTGTGTTTATCGGGTGTGAAGAGAAATTGATCATCATTTCATCCGCGAAGGCCCCTCCAAAGGACGTATTGACAAAAATCTTAGAAGGTACGGTTGGAATGATAAACTTTTTGTTTGAGAAGGAGAAATCTGTATTTTTGGTTCTTACTAAAGAGGAGAGCAATGACCAAAAAATGCTAAGTATCCCAATAGTTTGTGAATTTCCTAAAGTCTTTCCCGAGGATGTCACTTCCTTACCTCCGGTAAGGGAAATTGAATTCTCAGTTGATCTGATACCGAGTACGACTCCTAAATCTGTTTCCCTTTATCGGATGACACCACTTGAGTTAAGAGAATTGAAGGACCAGTTAAAGGATTTGATGGCAAAGTATTTTGTTAGACCAAGTGTTTCACTGTGGGGAGCTCCTGTTTTATTGGTAAAGAAGAAAGACAGTGGTATGCAGTTGTGTATTGATTACCGTAATTTGAACCAGGTTACTATCAGGAACAAGTACCCCTTACCGAGGATAAACAACCTTTTGGATCAATTGAAAGGAGCATGCGTGTTCTCGAAGATTGATCCACGGTCGGGCTATCATCATATTCGTGTAAAGAGTTCCGATGTACCGAAGACTGCGTTTAGAACCCGTTATGGTCATTATGAATTTATAGTGATGCCTTTCGGTGTAACGAATGCTCCAGCTGTTTTTATGGATTACATGAATAAGATATTTCAAGCTTATTTGGATTAGTTTGTTGTAATCTTTATTGATGACATTCTTATTTATTCTCGTACTCCACAAGAGCACGAAGAACATCTGAGGATTGTTCTATCGATACTGCGAGAGAAGAAACTTTTCGCCAAGTTTAGCAAGTTTGAGTTTTGGATGTCAGAAGTCAAATTTCTTGGACATGTTATATCTCAGAGAGGTGTAGTAGTGGATCCACCAAAGATTGAAGCCGTGATAAATTGGGAGAGGCCGAGGGGTGCTTCTGAAGTGTGAAGTTTCTTAGGTTTGACAGGTTACTACATAAGGTTCATCAAAGGTTTTTCTCAGTTGGCGTTGCCATTGACTAAGCTTACTAGAAAGGACTTCTCTTATGAATAAGATTCTATTTGTGAGCAAAGTTTTACGATCCTGAAAGAGAGATTGACAACTGCTCCATTTTTGATCATTCCGGATCCTAACAAATCTTACGAAGTGTTTTACGATGCTTCTAAGATGAGATTAAGAGATGTCCTTATGTAAGAAGGTCAAGTTGTGGCTTATGCTTCTAGATAGTTGGAGGTTCATGAGAATAATTATCCAACTCATGATTTGGAATTAGCGGCCATGGTGTTTACTCTAAACGTGTGGTGGCATTATCTGTATGGTGTGCGATTTGAGATGTTCAACGACCATAAGAGTTTGAAGTATCTTTTTGATCAGAAGGAATTAAATATGAGACAAAGAAGGTGGATGGAGTACTTGAAGGATTCTAACCTAAAGTTGAAGTATCATCCGGGAAAAGCGAACAAAGCGGCAAATGCTTTAAGTCGAAAATTGATTCATGGTTCCGAATTGATGGTGTTGGAATATGCATTATTGGAGAAGTTTCGAGATATAAATCTTCAATTTGTATGGACTCTAAATGGTGTGATTATGGGGAATTTGAATATCAATTCTACCTTAAGAAGCGAGATTCAACAAGCACAGGTTCAAGATTAGAAGTTACAAGAGATGTTACTCCAACCGGATTTTGTAAGAGCGTTGGATGGGATTATCCTATTTAACCAAAGAATTTGCATTCCGAATGATGATGTGTTAAAGAGAAAGATTTTGGAGGAAGCCCATAAAGGTACTTTTACGATACATCTGGGTTTTTCGAAGATGTATCAAGACTTGAAGAAAGAGTATTGGTGGTTCGGTATGAAGAAGAATATTGTGGTGTTTGTGTTTGAATGTGCGGTATGCCAACAAGTGAAGATCGAGCACCAAAGACCAGGTGGTTTGTTACAACCTTTGGATATTCCAATTTGGAAGTGAGATAGTATTTATATGGATTTTGCACTGGGCTTACCTAGTACTCAAGGTGGTTATGATTCTGTTTGGGTAATTGTGGACCGACTAACGAAATCTGCGCATTTCTTAGCCGTTAAGACTACGTTCAAGGCAAGTCATCTTGCGAGGTTGTTCATTGCTGAGATTGTAAGATTACATGGTGTTCCGTCTAGCATTGTGTCCGATAGAGATCCAAAGTTTACTTCGAGATTTTGGAAAGTGTTCCAATAAGCTATGGGTACGAATTTACGTTTGAGCACTTCTAATCATCCTCAAATGGATGGTCAGACGGAGCGTACAATTCAAACGATGGAAGACATGTTAAAAGCTTGTGTGTTGGAAAGTAGAGGAAATTGGAAGGAGCTTTTACCTTTGATTGAGTTTTTCATATAATAACAGTTATCATGCGAGCATTGGTATGGCTTCGTACGAGGCTTTATATTGAAGGAAGTGTAGGATGCCTTTGTGTTGCTCAAAAGTTAGTGAAGATAGAATTTTAGGAACCAAAGTTATCCAAGAGACTACGGAAAATATTCAAATGATTCGAGTGAAAATTAAGCAAGCCCAAGACCGTCAGAAGAGTTATGCCGATAATCGAAGGAGACCTTTGGAATTTGATGAAGATGACCATGTTTATTTGAAGGTTACCCCAAGATTGAGATTGAAAGGACCGTTCAAGTCGCGTAAATTGAGTCCAAGATACCTAGGACCGTATCAGATACGTAGCCTTACCACCTTCTCTGTTTGAAATGCATGATGTTTTTCATGTATCTCAACTTCGTAGGTTCGTTCCTGATCCCCTTAAGCCTATTCTGCCGGATTCTATCGAGATAGAAACAAATTTGACTTTTGAACCCCAACCGAGTAGGATTGTTGGAAGATAAACCAAAATGTTAAGAAACAAGGAGATTCCACTTGTTAAGGTACAATGGGATGTGACGCATCCGGGAGATGCTACGTGGGAGCTGGAATCAGAGATGCGAGAGTTGTATCCTCACATGTTCAGGTAAACTTTAAATTCGAGGACAAATTTCTATTTAAGGGGGGAGGATGTAATGTCACATACATTATTTTAATGCTCTGAATAATATTAATTGATATCAATAGGGTTCCGGGTTGCTCTAAAATATTTTAACAAAAATGATTGGAGCAATCAGTGAATTAATTAATATTAACTAATATTATCTGACTCCGAGGTTTTCTTAAGTTTTGAATTAAGAGATATTTTTGGATACCCTCTATTTGGACTCATTAGATAAATATTTTGTTATATCAGAAATATAACATTTCTTTTCTCATTTTTGTGAGAAAGTTGGTAAAAGAAGAGATAAAAGAAAGAAGAGAGGAAAAGAAGAGGAAGAGAAGAGAAGTGAATGCCCTAGAGCTCAAATCCACCATTCTTCATCATCCGTCCGTCGAATCGACTCAATTGCTTCGTCAATCTTCATCTCTTGAGGTGGGTTCTTAGATAGAAACTTTTATTTTAGTTTTTGGTTGAGTTTTGTGTTTATGAGTTTTAGGGTTTTTGTAGGAAAATATTAGAATAGAAAGTTTAAACGGTTAAAAATCGAAAAAAAATGCTTGTGTATGTTGCTAGTATGCATAGAAACACATGTTTGAAATCATTTTGGTGTTTGGGGTTAATTGGGTATGAAAAATGGAAATTCTGCATTTGTAAAACGCAGTGTTTTTGACTGCTGATTGCGAGTAACCGATTTCTGTCTGGTAAGTAACTGGTTACCTGTTGAAAATTAGAATACAGAGAGAATTTCTTACGCATGTAACCGGTTACCACCTGGTAAGTAACCGGTTACCACTGATATGGACAAAAAAAAATACTAATTTGAACCTCTTTTAAAAATTCATAATTTCTTCATCCTTTATCCGATTTACGCGTTCTTTATATCGATTCGAAGCTAAAAATATGTATTATCTTTTGAGACCGAGAAATATTATTTTTTACCCGATTTTTACCTGATTTTTCTGATAAACCGTAAATTGAATTGCTTAGTTAATTGTGAGCTATTGAAAATAAAAAGGTATAACTTGTGAGGTAGTTAGGATTACCCTAGGTTGATACAAAACTGTTTTAGAGACGCAACAATGCTTAGACGCCGATACTCAAATAGTATCCTCGTGTTAAGTAGTTGCAAACGGATGGAGGATATGTTCCCATCGCGTTAAATCCTAATTTAATTATGTTTAGCTCGTGTCGATGTCCCATGAGGCGGGACGGCCGAGGACATATAATTAATCTGTGGATTCGAATCCCTTAATGGATGATCGTGACCCGTGCTGAAGTGCCCTGGTGTGGTTGGCGGGAAAAGTATCCATTAGGATAAGTAACGAGTGACCCGTGTCGAGATCTCCGTGTGTGGGATGGCCGGGGAAAGTTACTTTGTGGTAAGGTACCCTGACCCGTGCTGAAGTGCCTTGGTGTGGCTGGGCGGAGAAAGTACCTTTGGTAGGTAATGAGTGACTCGTGCTTGTGTGCAACAGTGTGGCTGGGCGGGGAAAGTTATCTACACGTTAAGGATCGAGTGACCCGCGTCGTATTTCCCTGTGTGGTTGGCCAGGGAAAGATGCCTTAAAGCACGCTGTGCTCCATTTTTCTTATCTCGTGTCTCTAGTTGTTATGTGAACTCGAAGTCTAGGTTTTCCCCCGACTTGAGTAGTGGTTAGATTCGAACATTTAGAGCTGAGATAACTCTAAGATAGGGAACTCACTGAGATGTTTTATCTCACCCCATGTTGTTGTTGTTATTTCAGGCACTTCAGGTTCCGCAAAGGGTAAGGATAAGATAGTTTGATTATCCTTACTTGTTTGATGGCTTTCTTCCGCTGTGGACTTTTTGAGATCTTCGGATCTAGTTCTTAGACTTTTACTTTTTGAACATCTTGTATAATTATATAGCCTTTTGTACTAGTACCTTATGTTGTAGTGGCTATACTTATGCAATATGTTACTAAGAACTTATTGTATTTCAGTACCAAACTTGAATTTATATATGAAAAATATACTTTGATGTATGTCTTTTACATATGGGTATTACAACTTCACTTAGGCTTGATGCTTATTTTGATGTAATGACTTAGGCTTGATGTAATGACTTACTTTTTTGGATGTAACGAATTAGACTTGATGTAATCATTTACTAATTTGGATATAATGAATTAGGCTTCACAATTATCTTTGGTAATGACAATTATGCATTTGATTTAATCAACATTTATATCTCATATGTCAATTATTTTTGTGTCTGGTTCAACATGTAAATTTTAGGCTTCAATTTAGTTCAATATGACTGATTCAACATAACACAGTAAAAATCATAGACCATTTGGTTAAACAATTCAATTACATTTATATCATAATTTCAAAATTACATTAAACATAATCCCATAACACTAGACTTCTCCTTGACAGTAAGTCTTCACCTAAATATTGTTAGATTAATTATTAATTAATTAATTATGGATTGACATAATTAATTATTAATTATATTATTGTCTATTGTTATTAAACATTAAATAAATATATTGTTTGATTGAGTTTTATGCCTGAATGGACCGTGATGGATTGAACCATTCAATTAAGCTCAATGAGAGGCCTCCGCCCCCAGCCGTTTAGTTATTTAAGTGTCTCCCCATTAGACAGTTAACATACTATGGAAATCCTAGACGACAATGAGGGTAAGGATCCTCTCATAATCACTCTTTCCAACGACAACTTCTCAAATCTTACAAGGTACACCGTTCTTATAATATTTAATTATTCTTTGATATAATAATAGGTTATAATTTATATCTATCGGTTATTTTAAATTTATTAATTGGTATCAGAGCCGGTTGAGATATATTTTATACCTATTGATTGACGTTGTTATTGTTTAGAATATATTTTATTATTTTATGAAATAATATGAACATGTAATTGTTCAAATTACACGACATTAATGCAATTGGTTAAAAGAACAATGAATACGTACATGACTTTGTTTTATTCTATAGGAGAGAACCCACGTTATTGTTCAAATTGATTTTCTTATACAAACTATAAAGAACAACTTTGGAGTGAGATTTTACCATTGATTAAGCATAATATTTATAATCCTTAACCCTTATTGATCTGTTTTTTTTCCCACTTTGCTAAATCTCGCATGTAAGTTTGTTTTCACTTTGTTCAACTTTACTGATCCTAATATATTTATATATAAAATTGAGGTTATAACAATGTTGTTTCCATTGCATATCAAATTCTTCCTTGAATAAAGATTATAATGTTTTTGCAAAATCTGAGAGGAATAAAAGGTCCGTTTTTGTTTTTGGTTGAATCAAAATTTACTTTTGATGATTACATAAATCTATATACATCAAGCAAGTTGGAAATATTAATATATATAAATATATGGTTGATTTGATTTGAAATAAAAATTAAAGTGAAGGCAATTAATTACTAATGTGAATATAGGCCGAATTGTTTCACTCACGAGATTACTTAATTACAATATTAGCTTATGCATTTTAAATACTGGTGTTGTGTATTTTCAGGCATAGCTTATGCCTTTTAGCTAATATATTATTTTGCTTTTTACTGCTGGAAAAATTACAATACAAGGTTATTGATTGACATTCTATTATGTAATGAGAAAAAGTTAATTGATTGCTTTGAAGAATATGAGAGTAAGGTCCAGAATTTAAGCCAACTAATTAGCAATAAATATTATATTCTGTTTGTTTGATGGAATAATCCTTGACATATATATATATATATATATATATATATATATATATATATATATATATATATATATATATATATATATATATATATATATATATATATATATATATATATATATATATATATATATATATAATAAAACGTGTTATTACATAATTGATAATAATATTTTAATAATCAACTATTTTTTTATATTTTATAATTTTATAAAATAAATTTAATATTTTATTTTATTTATAGAATGAGATTATTATTTCATTTAGTTTCAAATTTCCATTATAGATTTCACTCAAGAATATTTGGTTGATTCTTCCACTAAATATTATATTCTGAAATTTATAAATATCATCAAATTATAACATCTTTGAATTGTGTTGATTTATTATTATAGTCTTTTATATTATTATAATAATTTATATTGTTAAAAGATCATTTGAGATGACATTATAAATTTTAAAGTCATCAATGTTCATCGATTCTATTCACAAGGATGAATGTTACATTCGGTTAGTCGTAATTTAATTATCATTTTAAATATATTGTGACTATTATACAAATTTCATAGTTTGAATAAAATATAATAAATCTTAATTTGTAGGATTGTAACTCACCTATCGCGAGTACAACAAATCAGATGTTTGGATGTTCAAATTTTGTTAAATTGATTTTAATTATAACAGATATTATATTGATAATAATTATACCCCTATAGATATGTTATTATTAGTATAATCTGTTTTATTCAATGTACTTATGATTTATGGTTATATAAATTATAGTTCGAGTACACTATCGGTATTAGAATTTTTTGGTGACATAATATTTGTACATTGTTATGTTTCTTATTTAATATTGTTAAAAGTATTATTTGAGAAATAAGAAATTATTTTAATGACATGTAGTACTTTATGAAATTCAATAATCTTTTTTATAATGAATTTTAGTTCTCTAAGTATTATGTAACTGATCGACATAACTCATCGGTATGACATTACTTGACATGATTATTTTGTGATAGATAAAATAATTGAATATTTTTTAAAATATTTATAAACTCATGAATCAATAATTCACTTATTAGTCTCTATCAAGTGAGCAAATTTAACATGGAAATTATATAGAAATGAGAAACAAATATTATTTGTTTAAAACAATATTATTTTATAGATACTTATATTGAGGATGTTGTAGTTTTATTTTATTGATGAAAATCTATGACAACTTTTTTTTTATATCTTTAATATTAAATAAATTAAAGTCTCATTTTTTCCGTTGCGTATAACATATTATGTTTCTCAAATGTATGTGATTATAGTTCTAGCATTTGAGTTTTGAGCGAGTTATTAAAATATCGTATATAATCCTATATTCTATTTAAAATTATATGGATTTGATCTCAATCAATAGATGTTAAACCTTTTATATGACCATCATATTCTTTCATGTGAAATGATCTAAATAATATATTTTATTTACGTGCAAAATATGTGGTTGAGTTTGCAAAACTCTGATATATTATAGAACCACTTCTCTGTTAGTTTTGCACTAAAAATAAAATTAGTATCTCATTATATATAAAAATATTTAATATTGGTGGACTCTAATAATTTTTTATCCTATTGGATCAGTGGAGTGCACATGTACACAATAATATAATATGAAAATTTCAGATTATAATTCTCATATTGTCATATATTCTTGAGCATATTATAAATATGATATATTCTATGAAGACTTCAAAATGTACAATAACTCTAAGAAGTCTTATTTTATTATACTGAGATATATATTATTCTCTTAATCTCAGGAAACATTATAATTTGATGTTTAAGTCAATATTGAAAAATGCACAATAATTCTTTAGCATACAATAATATTGTGGTATTCTATATTCAACATTCACACTCTTGAGGTCATAAATACGAAAGTACAAGTAAATATCAATACTCCTATCAAGTATGATATTGTGTTATGAATGTTCTTATGATTAAATATAATTACTCTCGTAATAGAGTATCCCTATATGTAATTACTATTTTTAGACCTACGTGAATATTCTTAAACCTATAATTTAAAACTCATTAATATAATCACTAACCATAGACTTATACACATGAGTAAGTCTTATGATATTTTGGGTTAGTGGGAGTTTATCAATAGCATTTTCATATGCTTGAGTCATTCTTTATAACATATTATTCTTAACTTGTTACTCAAAATTCATCATTCTTTATATAAAATTATGAGTTTTAACATGTATGATTTGTCTTTCCTATCAGATACAATTTATGCGACGTTGAAATTTACTTCTTTTTTATTGATTAGTGTTTCGACCATTATTGATATTCTAATATTAAAATCAATATTTTTAATAATTAATTATTGTCATCCAAGTGGGAGATTGTTAGATTAATTATTAATTAATCAATTATGGATTGACATAATTAACTATTAATTTAATTATATTATGGTCTATTGTTGTTAAATATTAAATATATGCATTGTTTGATTAAGTTTTGTGCCTGAATGGACCGTGATGAGTTGAACCATTCAGTTAAGCCCAATGAGAGGTCTCTGCCATCAGCCGTTTAACTATTTAAGTGTCTCCCCATTAAACAATTAACATACTCTGGAAACCCCAGACGACAATGAGAGTAGGAATTCTCTCATAATCACTCTTTCTAACGACAACTTCTCCATTCCTACAAGGTACACCGTTCCTATAACATTGAATTATTCTTTGATATAATAATATGTTATAATTTATATCTATCGATTATTTTAAATTTATCAAATATTACATTAAAATGCAGCTTCTAAAAACAATAAATCCCAAAATCTTACATCAAACTTTCAACATAATAATACAGCTCAAGCCCATAATGACCACAACAACTAAAACAATCAATCACTGCCAAAACTTTATCTTCTTTTTCAAATCCTTATATTGTTTGAGCTTCATATTATCCTTCTTCTTAACTTCATCAATTCTCTTCGTTAAAGACAAAATCACCTCCTTTGCACACATCGACGTTTCTTCATCATACCAATTGAGGAAGTTACATCCCTTTCGTCCCTGCAGCTGAACAACATACACTCAAATTTAGTGTTTTACCAATTAAAAAATAAATTTGCAATTACTTTATAATCTGTGTTTTTCCTTGTATAAGCCACAACCATTAAACCTCCGCCAAATATTCTCCTTTGTCAATGAAGTGGTCGGTGGTGAATCTAGGTCACAAAACAACACACTTGTCTTCTTCGTGATGCACAACTACTGTTAGAAACGACATACGATTCTGACATCTTTGGGTAAAATGGAAGCAACAAAGACAAGTGGTTTGTGAAGCTTAAAGTTTGGGAATTTATGATTTTTTGCGGATGGTGATGAAGAACACTGAGCATATGCACGATGAGAGAGATGAGAGATTGAAGATCTTGTGTTTTTATTTTTGTTTTCAATTTGTCAAATAATAATCCAATTAAATTAAATTATTTTTCTTTTAATGACATGGAAGTGCCACACAATCAATATTTTTGTCACATCATTTAAATACACATCAACGTTTTTGGAGAGGGAAATGGATGGTAGGATTAAATTTGCTCCCAACATTATAGTTTAGGGACTGTTTTGTTCATTTTTAAAATATAAGGACCAATTTCGTGAGTTGGTAAAAACACGAGGACCAAAAGTGTTATTAAGCCAATATAAAAATGTATTTTCGGACGCATCCATTTCACACAATTCATTCGTTTTGAGTCAGATTCTAATATTATGTCAAAAATTATTATGGAAATACATCTCTGTATAATTTACATAGATACATTTCCAAACGCGTTTTTTTAATAAAAAATATGTCAAATTCTTTTCCTTCCTCATTTCTCTTTTACACTCTCAAACTCTCAATCCCTCTGGAATTCTCAAACTCAATCAAACACTCTCAAAATCTCTCAAATCACTTTCAAATTGTCTCAACAGTCAATCAATCAAAGAGCTCAATATCAAACTCACATTCGGTAAGTTTTTGATTTCTCTATACATTTTTATTTCTTGATACATTTGTAAAATTGATCGTTAAATTGTGTAATAGGTAGTTTAAATAGCTTATTAACTGAACAATATGCTTGATAGATAATTTAGATGAGCAATACATTTTAAGCATTTTAAGCAATGTTGAATTTCCATGCATTTCTGTCATTTTCCTGTTTTGCTGAATTGTAGGTTAATACGAAATTGCAATTCCGTAATTGATAAAAAATTTGATTTTTCCAGTGATCTAGAAATTTCTTTTTCTTGTATTTAGTCTATATGTCTGTTTTTATTTTATAGTTTATTTATTTATTTTTATTGTTGAGACTAAATTAAAAGTAAGTATATATACAAAAATAATATGCATCTTAACCTAATATGAAATTTCGTAATTTTAGAGAGAAGTATTTATATTTTTATGAATACAGTAGGCTTATCCATAAATAAATTTGTGTGACTGAAATAAGAGATGATATAATATTCATAATTTTCATTTTGGGTGTATGGTATACAATATCATCATGAAAGATACACCTTGAGTGGTAGGGTGGTGGTAGTAGTTTATGATGTGAAGTTGTTCATGACTTAATAATGTGGTCCATATATGAATCATTCTCAATTGTTGTTCATGACTTAATAATGTGGTCCATATATGAATCATTCTCAATTCTCATTCATTACAATTAATCATCACAGCAACAAATGTTTGTAAGATTTTGAGGACATTTGAGGAAAAAAAGAGTTACCCTATTTTGGTAACATTATAAGGTCTATATCAATTCTGACCTCTGGCCATAATGCATTATTTCTAGGGTTGGAGCCATAATGCATTATTTCTAAAGGAACCTTTATGGCAACCTTTCTTCCACCAGATTTTTGTTATTTTTCTTGACAAATTCATCATTTGGCTTCTCATGGCTATAGAATAAAGATAATGATAATATGTAACCTAAAGGCATATGAGTGAATGATACTTGTGTTGTTTCTACTCTTTAGACGATGTTACCCTTATATGTAATTCAATATATTTAAGAATGAAATTTCGATATATATTTAAAAATTTAATTTTCTTTCACTTTTCTTTTCCACATATTAATTTGGGGTTGAAATGCTAATTTTGTAGGTCAGTTTCTTCTCCTCTTTATCTGAAGCTCAAATCTATTGGTTCCATAACGGGACAGTGGTGCCATATATAGGAATCGATTTCTGATTCCTGCATTTTCCATAATCGCCCATTCTATCTTTGATCTGTCAATTCAAAGTTTATTCCATTTATCATATCAGAGTTCTCAAAATCAAATATTGGATCAATCACATTCGACCTAGTCAAATAGTGAATCAACATTGATTTTATGATTTTTCAAATCCCTGATTCATTAACTTTTCAACTATGGCAGGATCTTGAGCTACTCGTTCTGCCACCATGCATGAAGCAGGTGTCGCTCAAATAGTGAGAACTCAACCTTAACCTTCACCTCTCAAGGTTATACTAATCAAGTCATGGGAGACATTCAATTGCATCCACACCTACTCCAACCTCCTAAGACTATGGGATTTACTCCAATACCTCGGCCCAGGCCTCCGGGGTAACCGTTTGTTTCACAACCTTAGGAATGACCTGATTTCCAACTTTTGCGAGCCAACCTCGAAGTATATGGTGCTAATGAGTTAGTGAATAACATATATAACATCGTTTAGAAACATAATTCACAAGTGATACAAGAGAGGTTAATTTGTCTTAAAGAAATCCTACACAATGTGCCTGAAAGAGGAAACATTGTGCATGTGGCTATGTCAAAGAGAAGAAAACTGTCATCCTTGAGTCATCTACTTCGAGTAAAGACGAGGCTCTGAAGTCGCAAATTCATCATAAGAGTGAGAAGCGCCAAAATACTCCTAAGATCCCTAAGGGAGACCGATGCAACCATGCTCCTATGCAGGATTAGGTAGAGAGACCGCCAAAATATAATCTAGGCAAGCATAGAAAATACAACAAGAAAGAAGATCCAGAAGAGAAAATTCAACTCTTCAACAACCGATTGACCTACTTCTACATTGACACAACTTCCAAGCGGAAGCTATTTGCAGAACCTTGATTTGACTGGCCAAACTTTGGTTTAATGCTCTCTTGGACAGGAGCATCGAATCCCGAGCCGATTTATGCAAGATTTTCTTTGCTCTTTCATAGTCCTGAAAAGGCAATTAGTGATGGTAGTAATCTTAAAAGGGGTTGCACAATAAAGGAAATTCTACGGTCTTACATCGATCGGTTCACCCAAGTGGCCATAGAAGTAGAAAGGACCGAGGAAGGTCTCAAATGCTGGATATTTAAGAATGGCATCCTGCAGGATAGACCCTTCATGCAGAATCTGGGAAGGAGGGAACTGTGTACTGTGAAAGAGGAGACACTTTTATGTTTAACAACTACTGAATCTTCCCCACGAAATACAAAAGGGATGGTGAAAATGCTCAATTTGTTGCAAGGCATTCTCGAAGGACTCTGAAAAAACTGTAAGACTAATAATAGAACACTCAATTAAACTTTAAGCTAGGGAGGCACTCTCAAGACTTAGAGACGTTTGAGTAGATGATAAAGTAACATATGTGGAAGATAAAGAATTATCCCTTCTCGCCACACCCCTCACTAAAAGAGTTACTTGGTCAACAAGATATTCAAAAAGATTAAGAGAGCACAAAGCATATCCAACCCCGATAAGAGTAGCAGAAGCTTCATGTATATATTTTAGGTACATGTCATGTTGGAGAATCAAGTTGTGAACGCTTCCCTCTAGCCGCTGCTTTTTTTGTGCAATGTTGGTCAGACATAAAAGCATCCTATCGGCTGACCCCAATGATGCATAGAGCAGTGGATACACGTTGAGTATAACACACCAAATTAAATAGTTATTCTTCAAGAGATATCCCGACCAGGTTGACTAAGTAAAATAATATTCCTCTAAAGGAGTTTCCTAGAGTTCTTTCTAAGGGCGAGGTCCTGACCGTGTCAATCGTACAATAGCCTAGGAACACAACGGTGCTAACGACCACTAGAGAGCATTCAAAACAACAACATTCCCAGAAGGACCTGAGGGAAAAAAACACTCACCAACCCTGGAGTAGTTTAATGGGCCACTGCAATTTGTGAGATACAGATTCCCCATCTTAGAAGATGGATCACCTCCTCATCTTTAATTGAATTGATCGCGAATTTATGAGTCTTACGAGTACTAACTACAAGTATACAACCTAATCGTGTAGTAATAAAGACATCGATCCCATAGAGACTTTATAATCAAATTAATTTTATCAGGGTGTTACTATGTTTAGCTAAGGCGAATAATGTTTTAGTTTAAGCGAAACGGGAAATTAGAATTTTAAATTAAAGTGGATTGTGATAGAATATAAGTACGCAATTAGTATGCCATCGTGGATTCAATAAATCATCGACTTATAAAGATGAGTCAAAATATCTTTATGTAGAAAATATCAGTTTAAAAGTCGTCAACTCACACTTTCGTAGTCTTGCCTTTAACTATACTCCTAAGTCAGATTGAGCGCTCTCGCTGTATCAAATTGAGTTAAAAGTACTTTTTGAAAACTTATAAGTTCTAATTAACTTTTAAGCACTTCCGTTGTATTTAAAATTGATGTTCGATTTCAACTATCTGGTTAAAATCTCACACTCTCGTGGTCTTAATCGTAAACTTCGTTACCTTTTTACTCTCGTAATAAAAGTTGATTTTATATTAAGAAATCGAAACCAGAAAATAAGTTTGTTTATAATTTTAGCCTAAACATATCGAATCCATTCCGATTAATTAATTAAATACGAATTAAGGGCTTTAGCCGAACATGTTATTTAGAACAAGAATAAATAAATAAAAATAGTAAATCATGGCATAAGGCATGGCAGATAAAAATAAAGCAATTATATTAATAAATCTGGACACTAGTAAAATCTTGGAGTAGCAAACCTCCATAGGTCGGTAGGCTTGAGGAAAATAAAACTAGAAGGCAGTGGCTAAAGAAAATTAAGGTGCAATAGCTCCCCGATGTGGGAAGCTATTACTAATTCAATAAAGGTAAATAGAAACGGAAGGGAAAAAAAGAATGCAGAAAAATTAAAAGGAAAAGCTCTGAATAGGAAACAAAAGAATAAAACTTTATGTAGTCTCTCATTGCACTTTTGCTCAGGTTCCTATTTATAGCCCTTGAACACTAATAGTGGAGTAGAAAATATCGGAGAAAATGTTGTTGGGCCTGATAAATCCATGCTTGACTGAGACTTTGGTTGAGAAATTCTTGGAATAATGGAGAAGAATACGCAACAACTCCTTCTACTTTGACTAAGGCGTGTATTTAATTTCCCTATTTTTGATCTATGACAGACATCACTTGTACCCGACGGTCGTCCCACTTATCAGTGTGTGACGGTCTTCTGGGCCTTGCTACGAGCGTTATGGACTTGAATTGCAGAATGCCTAGTTTTCTGCTATCTGCCTTCATTTCTTCCTCTTTTCTTATTCTTTTTAATTCTTTTCTTCTACAAGCCTTATAGATTAGAATACCTGCAAAACACTTGAACAACTTAAGAAACAACTTGTAAATTACGAAAAAACGATAGCATAATTAACATAAACCAAGCTAAATAATCAGTAAAAAATGTGTTATCAAACTCCCCTACCTTTGAATCTTTGCTTGTCCTCAAGCAAATAATCAGTATGATTTTGAAAATATTCGTTAAACACAAACACAATACACATCACCCAACCATACGTGGTCGTGCGACAATTTACTAAAAGACTGGTACTAACTCAGACACCAAAGATACATTAACGAGACAAAAGAAAGATGTATGCTCATAAACCCCCTATACAAACTAGTCCAAATCATTCTATTACAGCTCAACCTAATGCTCTCATTTCTATTTCACATGTTTTCATTCTGGCGCAATCACATTAAGCCCCCTACCTTTACACGCGCATAATGGAGTAGCCTGTTAGTGAATTTAATCTTTTCAAACGTGGGGTCTGGAACACAAGTGTGATAACCCTTTATATGTACTGCACGCAAGTCATGGGGGATCGAACCGTAGTTCTCCCTACCGAGTTCAGAACCATATACCTCTGAACCAACTAACATCAGACTTCTTTGCCCTTTTTCAAGTTTTGCATCCTTTAGATTTGGTGCAACCTTAACCATTTTGCTATTGGAGGCTTAATTCTTTCTGATTTTTTTCTTTTTGGCAATTTAAGTATCAATCACTTATTTGTATCGACTCTCCATGTAGTTTGTGTTTAAGGAGGTGTTGACTGCTAAAATAAACTACTAGGGGCTAAGTTAGAACTAAAACTTCTGATTTCGGTATAAAAAGTATTCAAACTAATATCGCATATCTTAGGGGTATAAGGTGTCAAGACTGTATCAGTTTTGTTAAGTCTTTCTCAGCTTTCTAACATAGCCTATCAACCTATATACTCGTAGGGTATATCAAGTGAGTGCATTCTAACGGATTTTTTTTTTGTTATGGCTAAAAAATAGAGGGAATCGAATAACTAAAAATACTTTCATAAATAACCTGGTTTACTAGAGGGAATCAAATAACTGAAAATAATTTCATAAATAACTTGGTTTACTGAAATGAAAAGTACAAAGGGAAATAACAATACTAATTACCTCTCTCCCACACTATATCGAACATTGTCCTCAATGTTGCGAGATAAGGTAGATACTACAAAATAAAAAATAAAAATACAGTAAAAGTAAAGAAACTAATGATGTCCTCGTCCTCTGCCTCTGCCTCAAAGTTGTCGATGTCCATACTGCGCCACATGATCCGGGATGCCGACATGATGGTTATACTCATGCAAGTATTGCACTTGCAGAGTCAAAGAACCTAGCCCTTCTATGGCTCATGTTATCCGCTCTCCTTGGCTTGTTTGCACTTGTCGGATTTGGCCCATGAAAGTCATCATCTCCATGTGCTGTGTCTGGTACCGTGCATCTCTTTGAGCGTCTAAATCGTTCCGCTACATAATGGCCGTGAGAATATCATAATTCGTTGCGGGCACTCTTTAGCTTTTTCGACGGCGTCGGGAGGAAGTGCTAGCATACTGATTGGCTGGCGGCTGTTCACCTTCTTCCTGTTGCGGCTGATCCAACTCCTCAAGTTCATCGTTCGGTTGTGCTTCAGGTGCAACAGACTTGGGTTCCGGAGCATCCAAGTCGAAAATCCAATTTACCGTGTTCTGCGGGTTCGTACGAGTGTGGCACGACAAAATGATGCTTCTAACCACTCGGTTTTTAAGCATCAGGTTGAACCTGTCATCGTCTTGTTGCTTGACCAGATGTGCACTTCGAAAATTATCCATGTCGAGAAAAAGAGCCGGTAAGAAGGGTAAGTCAGTGAGCCGATCTTCTAATCAGAGATGGAGTGCAATAGAGGTAATAATACCTCCGAAGCAGAATGTAGTTTTCCCTCGAGCACATGCGGATTAGATGTTGGATAACATAAAAGCAACAACGTTTATTGGTTGAGGGTGGGAAGCAAAGTGAAGCAGAAATAACTCCCTCTGGTTGACTTAGTGGTTATTGTACCTTCCAAATACAGTGTGGCTTAAGACGCATTAAAAATACCAGATGACGGGGTTGTGAATGTGAATTGCATAAAGGCCATCCTAGCAAGTCAACAAAGCACCTGTCATAGTTTCTCAAATCAAAAATGCATGGCCCGACCAATCTTCACTACCAGGAAGGTGATGGTGAACAATGTTGCCACGGTGAAATCCAAACCATTCGCTAAAATTGTCTTGCGGTATGGAATATTCATCGCCGAATATCCTGAACGTGGCATAGCCGGTAAGATACATGGAGTTATCGGTCGGTGTGTTTTAAGCAAAGGAACTCAGGAATTCCAGCGTCAGTGCTTCATACGTCAGACTTCTATTGGTGCAGAGCTTTATTAGGCCCGAGTTGTGAAGCAACCACTGAACACCTTCCAGCAATCCAAGCTGTTGTAGACAAGTTTCATCGACGTATCTTGTAGACAAGATCAGGAGGATCATGTCATGAATGTTTTTGTTCATGTTTATATATGTTAATGTATGTGTAATCGAGTCTTGCGTACGCATACATGTTGGTGGAATAACCATGTCTCGGATGGAGCGTAAGTGTTTATTCGGATTCATTGTGAATCAATGGGTAGTGGATGATCGTGTCTCAGTAGGAGCGTAAGCGATGCATCCGGGTTCAAATCGATGAACTATTGTTGAAGTCAGTACCACATTTGCATTGTGTTGTGGAGTCACATTGCATATATTTTAATGAATGGTTTGTATCGAATGTTATGACTTATGTGTGTGTTTACTTTTTCCAAATGTTATGTGCACCGTTATAATAATATGAAATTGTTTCTCACCCCCTGTCTTTTGTTGTTGTGTCCGTGCTTCTTCGGAAGTACAGATAACCCAGGCACATGAGAGTGCTTTGGTGTTGCTTGTTTGAGTCATAGGGCACTCTGATACGTAACACGGGAATGGGGACTTTTGACTATTTTGTTTTATTTCATTTTTCCGACATTGTAGTTACGTATCTGTTTAATAAACTAAATGAATCGTTTTATGTTGTTGAAATGTTTATGCCGTTGGGCACACATGATATTGAGACTACTTATTTCCGCCGCTTATGAAAGAATAAATCGAATTTTGTTTCGTTTGAAGTGTAGCAACTCACTTTGGTATTTAAACTCTGATTTTATTAAGATTTATGTTATATTTTTGAAAAAGGGAAAAATGGGTGTTACACTCGGCTTGTACCTGATCAAACATTTTAGTTCTGCTTTGCTTGATTGGTGAAACAACTCCTAACACTGTTGTCTGAAAAGGAATAGAGATGAGAAACTGCCAGTGTACCTGAAAAAAGTGACAATATGCTATGACATGCAAGATGCTATGTTATGCAAATACTCTGAAACACAGCTACTGAGAGAGAACACTCTCAGATGAATCCCTGAAAGTAAGATATCCAGTGTAAAGTCATCTTATGACCAGGTGTCAGTGTATAAATTCGTTCTGAAGAGAATAAAGAAAACCACTGCCTTAGAAATCCAAACATCATAACAGGGAAAGGCTCACAAGAGCAAAGTCATACAAAGTATTGAAACAAAACGAAAACGAATACAAATTAGAATAGCAACAAAGGTTCCCTCAACAAGCCTGAGGGTAACCAGATACATGAAAGAAAACTAAGGCCTACAAACATTAATCCCAATCTATCCTTATTTTCTTCCCAACTGACCATCTGATGTGATGACCTTTGAATCGTTCAGATCTTGAACCTTCAATTGTAGAGCCCTACATTTCTCTGTTGCATGCCCCAGAGCACCTGAATGAAACTCACAACGCACATCCGCATCATATCCCTTTGGCAGATTCCCCACTGGTGGTGCCAAAGTCCGCAACTCCACCAAATTAAACCTTAGCAATTGTTGCAACATGGCGGTGTACGTTATTGCAATTGGATCAAGAACACGATCAACTTGTCGAATTCTTTGTGAATAAGTCCTTCTTTGTGGTTGAGCATTCTGTTGTTGACATTGCTTTGAACGCCTAACAAGCCATTTCACTTTCTTACCCGCATTTGGCCGAGGAACAAATGAAGGTTGATGACGTAACACCTTTGAGGACTCATCTTGAGTAATGACCCCAGAGGAAGAAGAGTTGACCATATTTTTTGTATTCATACATGAACCAATTTTTAACACTTTCCACCCAGTCATCCCAAAATTAATTACTCCTTCATCAATCAAATCTTGCACTTGATGCATGAACGCCATACAATCATTAATGTCATGTCCGGGAGCTCCGGAGTGAAAAACACAATAGGCGTAAGGATTCCAACCAAGGGGAAGTTCACAAAAAGGAAGAGATAGCTCGCGACACTCAATCAATCCCATTTTGAGAAACTGTGGGCATAACTCAACATAAGACATGAGTACATGATCAATAACCTTTTCTTGCTTTTGTCCAAAACGGGTTGCCGCCACTGGAGGAGCTTCAAACGAAACCTGCTGAAGTCCTCCTTTTGGAAACCAAGGTGTAGGAGTTGAGGAAAATCCTTGATAAGGAAAGAATGTAATCGTCTCTATGGAAACAATTGATGCATGATCATTCAGCTCATTCGTATCAGGAAAGGAGAAATTGATCTTTGTCTTAGGTTCTTCAGGACTATCAAATGGTGATTGCTGGTGAGGAGGCTCAAACTGTGGAGGAAGTGCACCTAACAACTCCTAATTAAGTGGGAATCCTAAATAGATAGGAGAAACGAGACCTTCTATTGGAGAAGCATACACCTGACCATTTTCTTTCTTCAACAAATCATTCATGATCCCTGTAAGCAGCTTCATCTGAGTCTTCATTAAGTCGAACTCTTCCTTCAAGAATATTTGACCCTGTGATAAAGCATGCACCTTTGCCCCGAACTTCCCCATATGGGTCTTCATTTCAATTAACTCCGCCCGGAGTTGTTCCAAGTCCATACCCTGAGAGTTCTGATTTAAGCTGACCATTCTAAAGAGAAACCACGTCAGGATAAGAATCTGTCTCTGAACACCTGCCATGAATGCAAGGATGTATGCAAATGCCATGTTCGGTTATTTCCCAGAGATCTATCTGCTTTAATTCACATTTTGATACAAAAGAAATCCCACTGCATGATTCAAATATAGGATCCTAGGAAATATCTGAACATGTATGCTGAAATGCCATGATATTATGTATGCAACTGACATGTGATCAGTGACTGGCATCTGTCTGGATACTGAACACGGAGCCAAGAACCAAGTATCTGAAACCCAAAGGTCCTATGAATAGTAACTCCAGATAATAACTCATAATCAAAGGTTCAAAAATTCCAAAACCATAACAACCGCATCAGAACATAAGATCACACTGATAACAAAGGGTATGATGAGGTCAAGGGTTCCTGCAAACCTGTATACACCTCCTAATCTCACTAGTGTGCTCCGGGTCAAACATCACGGACTCTCAAAGCCGAATAACAATAATACGTCAACCATCTCCGAGAAATGGCTCATGACCAAATCAGGGAATCAATTTAGCATTATATACTACTCAGGGAGGCCTCAACGCGAGTCCGGAAAAAACAAGCATCCCTTACAAGAGCCAAAGATGACGAGGTCGTGTCTAAGATCGTGGATATGGATGAGGACATGGAGGAGAAGGAAAATGTAGTTACAATAACTACTCAACAACTTCAACAATGGAAAAAGAAGTTGGAATCCACAAGCAACAGAAGGTCGTGGAAGAGGAAAATTATGGAGAGGTGTGATAAATCATAAATCAAGTGCTTCAACTACAACAAGATAAATCACTACACATATGAGTGAAGATTCTCAAATAAGGTTGTGGAGAAATCTAACTTTGTATAAGAAAAAGGCGGTGTGGAAGAAACTTTCCTACTCACGTACCAAAACTAAGTTGAAGGTAAAATAAACAAGTGGTACCTCAAAACTGATGCAAGCAACCACATGTGTGGCAATCGAAGAATATTCATAGAGATCAATGAAGCGATAAATGTTAATATCTCATTTGGATATGACTCAAAGATTCCAGTCAAAGGCAAAGGTAAAATTCTCATACGCTTGAAGAATGAGAGTCATCAACTCATATCCAGTGTCTATTTTGTGCCTAACATGAAAAATAATATTTTGAGCTTGTGACAATTATTAGAGAAAGGCTATGGCATCCACTTGAAAGAACACAACATTTTCTTAAGAGATTGTAGACATAACTTGATTGATAGGTGCCTATTCAAATAATATAATGTTTATCTTGAACATTCAAAATGATGTGGAAAAGTGTCTCAAGACTTGCTATACCGGCTCTTAATGGCCATGACATCTACAATTCATATACCTTAACTTTGACAGTCTAGAACATTTGGCAAAGAAAGAGATGGTGAGAGGCTTGCCTAACATCAAAAACCCAGTCCAACTCTACGAAGGATGTATGATTGGGAAACAATTAAAAAAAAGCTTTCCAAAGGAATCAAAGTCAAAAACGACAAAATATCTAGAGCTCATACACACTGATGTCTATGGACTAATAAAATCAAACTCTTTTGGTAAGATTAAATAATTTCTCTTATTTATTGATGATTATTACAGAAAAACTTGAGTTTATTTCTTGAAGGAGAAGTCAAAAGTGTTTGAAAACTTTAAGAATTTCAAAGACCGTGTGGATAAATAAAATGGTATTCCCATTAAGGCCATGCGACTTGGTCGAGGAGGAGAGTTCACTTCATTTGAGTTCCACAAATATTGTGAAGACCATGGAATCCACCACCCACCGATAATGCCAAGATCTCCACAATAAAATGGAGCAGCAGAGAGAAAGAACATGACCATACTTAACATGGTGTGAAACATGCTAAAGGGCAAAAAGATGCCGACGAAGTTTTGGGCCGAAGAAGTGGTATACGCGGTTTACTAGACAAACCATTCCCCAACAAGAAGCGTGAATGAGAAGACACCATAAAAAACATGGAATGGAAGGAAGCCCGAGATCTCTCGCCTCAATATGTTTTGAAGCATTGCCTATACCCATGTTCTAAATGAAATGAGAACAAAGATCGATGATAAAAGCGGGAAGTATGCATTAGTGGGTTATAACTCAAGCTCCAAAGGATACAAGCTCTACAATCTAAATAATGGAAAAATTGTCATAAGTCGTGATGTGGAGTTCAAAGAAGAAGATTGTTGGGATTTGAGTGTTCAAGAAAACATGTATGATTTTCTTTCTTACTTTGAATAAGATGATGAAATGGAATAACCAACGATAGAGTAATATATTGCACCACATGCCACACCAAAACCAAGGTTGGATGGAAAAATCTCAAGTGACAGGACACCACAACTAAAGAGCATTGAGGAGCTTTATAAGGTAACCGAAAACCAAAATGACATTAACCTCTTTTGTGGTTTTAGTGATTGTGAGCCTCTATGCTATCAATAAAAGATGGAAAACATAAAGTGGAGATATGCATGGGCGAAGAAATCAAGTCAATCACGAAGAATGATACGTGGGAACTTACTACACTTCTACAAGGACACAAAGCAATCCGAGTAAGATGTGTGTGCAATGCGAAGAAGAATGCAAAATGAGACATGGAAAAATACAAAGCAAGATTGGTGATGAAAGACTATAGTCAAAGACAAGGAGTTGACTATGTGAGGTATTTGTTCCTGTTGCTCATCTTGAAACTATTAGACTGATCATTTCTTTGGCGGGCCAATATGAATGAAAGATCTATCAAATGAATGTGAATTAGGCATTCTTGAATGTTTTTCTTGAAGTTGAAGTTTTATATCGAGCAACCACATGGCTATGAAATGAAAGGGCAAGAAGAAAAAGTCTTGAAGTTGAAGAAGGCGTTGCACGGACTCAAGCAAGTACCAAGAGCTTGGAATGTTCTAATCGACAAGTAATTTCAAGATAAAAACTTCATCAAGTGTCCATATGAGCAAGCACTTTATATTAGAGCGTAAAATGGATATATTTTGATCGCGTGCTTGTATGTAGATGACTTGATCTTTACAGGGAACAATCCAAGCGTGTTCAAAGAGTTCAAGAAAGACATGTCAAATGAGTTTGAGATGATATATATGGGGTTCATGGCATATTATCTCGACATCGAAGTAAAGAAAGAAGACAAATGAATTTTCATCATCCAAGAAGGATATGCCAAATAAGTCCTTAAGAAATTCAAGATGGAAGATGTCAATTTAGTTGACACTATGATGAAATGTGGTAGCAAGTTAAACAAACATGAAAATAGAGAGATTGTGGATCCAAAACTTTGGTTGGAAGTCTACCTTACTTAACAAGTACAAGGCGGAATATTCTCTATGTCGTAGGAGTCGTAAGTCGCTACATGAAAGCTCCAATAACAACTCACTTCAAGGCGACAAAGAGAATCATTAGATATATCGTAAGTCGTTACATGTAATTAAATATATTTAATGAGATAAACTTTAATGTTGTCGATGTAAACTACTAAAAAACCCTAAAATAATTTGTAAATGTAAACATGTTAGGTATAGAATATAGATAAGGTAATTGAAAATGAAAGATAGATCCTATGATATCTAAAACTAGTCATGTCATAGCGCCGAAAAAATAACAGTTTCATTATTGCTTGAGTGAGTGAATGAATGCTGAGGATCTCAATTGCATATGTTGTTCATAATTGCTTCCATGCTCATTTCACATCACATACTTAATATTGAGGGAATCTAATTATATACTACTAGCACATTTTTTTTTGGCCAATAATATAAATTACACATGAAAAGACATCTAATTCATATCCATTTACAGGTTCGATAGTATATGGAAGATCCTTCATAATCCACACTCACTGGATTTTAACACTTTCTTTTAATAGTATGTATTGTCAAATATGGAACTGTCACCTACAAAGTTTTGTTTTATACTCTCATAAACTTTTGTCAACCATGCATGGCTAGAAAATAACAAAACACTATTTTATACCAGGCAGACTTTAGGGTGTGGAAAGAAACTATCTCTAAAAAATTTAAAATTTATTACGATTCAATTTTTATATCATTTCATAAATTTTTTATTATAGTTTTTATTTATTTATAAACAATAATATAATTAAATGGGGACTAGGGTTACTCTAACCCAACAAACAATAACTATATACATACTCCCACTAAAATGATGTTCATACTAATTTTTAAAATCATATTCTTATAAATAAATAATTGAACATTTGACCATTCGAAATAATTACACATAACTTTATAAGAAAAACTTAAAGCCAACTATCATTAAGAGGAATGCATTATTCTTTGAACGATTTCAGTTAGATTAACAACCATATCATTAAAAATCACCTGATATCCACCATATACACTAACAAGTAGCAAGTCAAATCAAACAAGCTGACGATTTCGTAACTTTCCCTATCACTTTAATAAACAATGTCAGCATGTGTTCAGAGTAGTTATTTTGAGCAATTGACAAAATTCCAACCCACTCCTCTATCTTCTTCCAAAGCAAACTATTACGTGGACATGAGAAGAACACATGATCATTGTCTTCATTAGCACGAAAGCAAAAAATACATACCTTATTGTGACTATTAGAAATAACACTTTCTGACAATAAGATTAGACCGAGTTGGAAGTCTATCCAATATCATTCTCCATCTAAAAATCTTAACTTTAAAAAATATTGAAGATTTCCAAAAATAATTCAGAGGGTCTTGATGTTGGATTCCAATTCAAATTGTCTATCAATCTACATTAGTTGTTCATAACATGATTTTACAAAAAAGTGATTGAGAAAATTATAACATGATTTTTCATAGTTAAATTATGATTAAATAATTTTTTAAAGTTATTTTGTTATTGATAAATTGAGTTTATTGTCTCACCAAAATAACCAAATATAATATTATTAAGTGTCATTAGATATGTTCGAGAAGAACATAATAGACTTTGATCAACATATCACATTCCATTTCTTATTATTTGCGGAGAAACCACCTTAATCAACATAAGTTAGAGATTTATATGAATCATATTAAAAAAATATCAATATATTATTGATGGGCTATGCCAATATATATCGTAGTAGAATAATGTAATATTATCATCGTATGATTATCTTATTTTTTTATTGACGAGGTTTGTCAATTTTTGCCGTAAGATGTGCTTGGATAAATTTAGAAAACACACAATTTATTTAAAAAGCTTCCAAATTTCAAACATCGATATAACTTTGTTAGAGATGTCTTATTTGATATATTTGTATACATCAAAGTATCGATAAAAAAAGAAAGAAACACTTATAAATTTCTTGACTGAACTACATGAGAGAAGATAGACACATTCATCCATATATATTATGATGTACATTTGTGTAAGAAGAAAATATATTTGTGAGAACCTAAATCAAAACAAACAAATATGATAGTTGAAGTTGTAACCATGTGTGTGAATCAGAATTGGTAAATGGCAACCCACCCATTCATGCATTAACATAAATTAATCATATTTAAGCTGTTGAGGTCTAAATTACTTTAAATACAAGATTAGGATTCGTCTTATTCCATGATATTGTCTCATGAAAAGGGATATTGTCCACCAAATCCTGCTTATGATTCTAAGGTTAATGCTAATTAACCATATTTTAATGGTGTCACGAATGTGTAAGCAATCATCTTTTCTCCTCAAAACTTGAAACTTTCACATTTGTTACTTTTATTTACAAATAAATCAAGTCGGTATGAGAATTTTTTTTTAAATTATAAAAATTTAAATATTTTAATTGAATTGAATATTTTTTTTAGATAAAGTAATAAACTTTTAGCTATTCAATATCTTAGGTCAAATTTGAAAAATAAATATTATTTTGTATTTTTTTTAAATATAGGTGTCAATTAAATTTTTTGAAAAAATAAAAGGACTAATTTATAAAATTAAAAAGATTACTAAAAATAAGTGTGACATTTGTAGTATGTAGAATAAAAGAGAAAATTTAAATCCTTTATTTTCAAATTTCATTTAAAAAATTTAAATTTAATTTGAACAAAATATTTCATAAATATTCATCATTTTAATTTTGTAAATTTATTTTAAAAAAGATTCATATAAAAAAATGTTTGAATTATTTTAATAAAATATACATTAAAAAGAAATTATGGTAGAAAAATGAGTAACTTAGTTAGGGTTGTTAAGTTGAAAATCAGTTAGTAATCCCTAATTTAAGTTAAATAGGATGTGGAATAGACAATTAAACAAGCAAGAAGGTAAAACAAGATTTGTTATTTTCATGGAAAGAAAAACATTTTATGAGTTTGTCAGAATGTCTAGTAGGCAGGCAGCACAATCCTGTTTTCTATGGGATAAATAATGATTAATCATTTCCACTTTATAATTTCCCATGTGAAATGGAACAACTTTTTGACTTTTCCAGAGGAAGATCTTCTCTTCCTTCTAAAATATCAACTACCTAAACACTAACACTAGAGACAAACTACGACTATATGTTTTTTTTTTACTTGATTTCTTATTTTTTTTACTTGATCAATCACACTTACTAACAACTATCAAATGTCATTTAAAATTAAAGCAAGATTTTATGAGATTTTTTTCTCTCATCCGAGAATATTGAATATTGTGAGATTTTCTTAGAGCTACATCTTTTGTGAGAGATATTATATATTTATCCAAAATCTTAAGGTAATAGGTATGTAGATTCTCTCACTTATAAATGCTCAAGTCTTCAAATTTTCAACTAATATGAGACTATTATACACACTACTCACACTTGCTACATTCTCAACACCCATTTCAAATGTGAGTCCACAATACTCCCACTAAAGTGAAAACTCTTATTACATCCACAAACTCTTGTACTGCACATAATATTTCTAACTCATCATCTTTATGGCGCCGTTGATACTCCTCAACGAAACATTTCTTACTCACCACCCTTGTGGCACTGTTGATACTCCTTAATGAAATATTTCTTACTCGCCACCCTTATGGCATCGTTGACTTTCGATACAAGTAAGTCGGTCTCTTTCTTGAACTAAAGGCTCATGATACCAATTTTTTTAGTGCGTGAGGCAATTTGAGTGAGGGGAGAGAGAATATGAAAATAAGGATTGATATTATTGAATGATTGTGTTACAAAATTGAATTACAAAATATCTATTTATATACGTGACTAGACTACTAATTAACAAATATAACAAACAAAGTAACAAACCCTAAACCCTAATTAACTTTGGGCTTGAGACGCACAACTTAGATTATATTATATCTCAACATATCCCGATATAATCCAACTTGTCGAACATACACTAATCATAGTCGATTTGAAATATTCCTAATTTCTTTCTCAAATTCAAGAATTTGTCGGTCTTCAATAATTTGGTGAAAATATCGGCCAATTGTGATTCACTTGAGCAATGCCTTACTTTAAATTCACCTCAATTTACCTTCTCCCTTAAGAAGTGAAATCTAGATTAAATTTGCTTACTCCTTCCATGCAAAACTGGATTCTTCGCAAGATTTATGTCTGACTGTTGTCGATTTGCAGTACCAGAAGTTTCTTCACTTCGACCTCCATTTCTTCAAGCACAAATCTGATCCAAATTATTTGACGCACAACATAGGATCCTACTATATATTCAGCCTCACACGAAGAAAATTCCACCACATGTTACTTTCTCGAGCACCATGAGATTGGGGCACCAAATACTTGAAAGAAATAGCCAGTTGTGCTTCTTTGATCTTCCTTATCTCCACACTAATCAACACTTGAATACCACGTAACTATAACTTCTTTGCTTTCAGAGTCTCTTCGAAATAGAATTCCATAGTTTATCAATCCTTTTAAGTATGTCAGGATTCTTCTTGCAACCTTCATGTGTGACAACACCTTTGGTTCACTCATGTATCTGCTCAATAATTTGATTGAGAATCTTATATCAGGTCTACTGTTGCACATACATCTCAGAGATCCAACAATTTGTTTGAATAAAGTTACATAGACTTTGTCTTCCTCTCCATGATTCTCCAACTTCAAATTTATTTCGACAAATGAAGATGCATAAGTCAAATCATCATCCCGAATCTCTTGAGTATCTCTTCGACATACTTTCTTTGATGTAGCACCATATCTAGCTTCAATATTTCGAATTCCATTCCTAGGAAGCACGACAACTTTCTTAGATCTGACATTTTAAATTCCTTTTTCATCAGCTCTTTAAACTTCGACAAGTTCTCAAAGCTATTTTCACTTACTGACAAGTCATCGACATATAAACAAATAATTTTTATATCTTATGCCACAACATTATATATATAAATATAATATTATCGATTAAAGTTAATTCACAGAGAAAATATAAATATAATATTATCGATTAAAGTTAATTCACAGAGAAAGAAAGGTCTTCTGGATCTGAGAATCCAATCCAGATCTCCATTTTCACTAAGTCAATCTCTCTTGTCGACCATTTTGTCATATATATATATATATATATATATATATATATATATATATATATATATATATATATATATATATAATATCTCACTCGATCGGTAATACTAATTTAATTTATTTAAAACATTTAAAAAATGAAATAAAAAAGACACTAAAGAGCTTTAATTGAAAAGTAGTTTTCACATGTAGTATAGTAAATCTTTAGCTTTATGTTTTAACCATGTGAGATATTGCTAATTGTGAAAAGGCAAAATCACATTTCTTCACCATATAACTTTTTTTTCCCTCGTTTACAAATTACAACTACAAAGTCCCTTTTCAAAGTCAATAAAATATAACTCCACAATCATTTCATTCATGTACTTCAAAATTGCAATCTAACCCACATATTAATATTAATAGTTATTTTACTTGCAAAACATATTGTAAATAGTAAGCCAGTTAAACTTGATCGAGAACATGATCATGTCAGAAGTTTCATGGTTTTCAAATTCTACAATCATACCAAACATTCAATTGATTTTTACAAACACATCATATATAATCGAGTATATCTTATATAATATTAAAGATATGTTCCCTTCATCATTTTCTACACAGAAAATATCTATAAGATTCAGAACTTTTATTCAAGCTATCTTTGCACACACACTAGAATACAAATTTGTAATAGAGTGGAAATTCAGATCTTAACAAATCAGAATACTCCTCATATCTATTTCTTCACAAAAGATTCTTATTGACTCTACTTAAATATTTTAAATTTAAATAAATAAACAAATCAAAATTATTATATTTCTTTCTCTTGAAGTTACCATCTTCTCAATATTCTTGATTCTTATCTAAGAATAGTAACATTTGCTTTTCTTTAAAGCAAGAATCACATTCTATTCTAGCAACAACTTTCCAATATTCAATTTTATTTTATAAATAAATTATCATCTTATTGTCAGGAATGAAAACAGTAAATATTAATCTCTCGAATCGACTTTTTATATATCTAAAATTTTAACTGTATTTAAACACAATTTTTTTTATAAATATTTTTAAGACAATATTCGATTAAGACCATAATAAACCACAAAAATTTCAAAATATAATATTTAACTCGCCCGAATTCGATTTCGGGGTAATATAATATTTAAAAAAGAAATAATTAATGCAGAAGAAAGAACAACATTGGTTCATTAAATATTTATTAAAACATTAAAAAACAAAAAGTAGTTGTTATATTAAAATTGTAAAAAGTTCTACCTATGGCTACACATATCCAAAAGTTTCTTCCTTCCTTCAACAATTTCATCAAAGAAATCATCAAGTTGTCCTGTGATACTTTCTACACCACATCTCAACAATCCAAAACAAGTCTTCACATTCTCAACTTTTTCTTGAATCTCACCACCATCTTCATCATTACCATAACATGTTATTCTCTCCATCTCCACTTTCAATTCCTCCATTGCAATCTTTGCTTGTTGGAACTCAAACAATAGAATCCTATGTTGTCCATCATTGTTGTCTATTTCTTCTGCCACTTTTTGTTGCAACATTGCCATTGAAACCATGAAGCCAGATCCAAATACCATGTGTCCTTCATGATAACCTTGTCCTAGTCCTTGATGAAAACAAGAGGAGGACCAACAATAAGTGATTCCACTGAGAAGAATCATCAAAAGCAATGAACTAACACTCCTCATTGCGAAAAGAACGCCTCGAAAACCACTGAATCCATTTAGTTTCGAATTCGAATCCACCGAAATGTTGGTGTTTTGGTTCAAACATTGAGATAGTTGTTGAATCCTTGTTTCTGTTAAACTCTTGTTTTCTTCCTCCATTCCTATAATCTCCCTTTGACAAACATTTATCGCGCGTGCAACCTATCATATCGAACAAATATTTCATATAAAAATTTAGGGTTACATGTCAGAAACCAGAAGACATATGTGAGTTACTAATACTAATGTTAGATTTGACATTAGTAGTAAATTTGAATGGATGTGAAATGTAGGACGAACCTGACGCGAAAAGTCAGGAGTGAAGTGATGGTAACCATCAAAAGAAGAAAGAATATTAGAAGAAGATGAATAATAGTGATCCATTCCAGAAATGGCAGATTTGAGAACATGACAAGAATCCCAAAGTCTAGAGCTTTCATCCATGTATTCATCAAGCCATTTACCTCCGCCGGGCAAGCGGAGTTTGCGAACCAAAAGGGTGAGATGAGAATGGAAGGATTGAAGAGAAGAGATAACTTGTGAAAGGAATTGGAAAGACATGAAGTTATGGGAGATGAAGGTTTGGTGAAGGTCATTGAGTCCTTGGTTAAGGATGTTGTAGAAACCATTAATGGAGGAGTTAGAAGTCATGATGCAAAGATGTTTGTTTGTGATGAAGGTTGATGGATTTATATAGTTGGTATAACATAGGAGATAGATGTTGGGTGCAATAATGAGTCTTGTGTAGAGAGTGGAAGAGATGATTGGGAATCTATATTGAGAGAAAAGAGAGAGAGAAAGCTATAAGTACAAGTGGTGGAAAAAGAATATAAACAAAAAATGAAGCTCATTCTTCATATACGATATGTTGGATTGTGTTTCTTAATTAGGTTTTCAACTTTGACTACTTTGACCATATATACTATAAGATTCTCTTCTCAATTTTCCATTTTGATTTGGTTCTCTTTTGGATTGAGTGCTATAATTCTCTTCTTTCTTGTTTAGAACACAACATTCTATAATTAAATCACCCTCGTTTGCATCAAATGTTATTCTTGAGTGAAATCAATTGACAAAGATGTAACTCATATTCTATCATACTTTTTTATTTTCAACAAATCATTGCAGAATTTGGGAAGGATTTGCAAGGGTGAAATGTAGAATGCACCAAAGTAAAATGATGGAAGGATATTTTGAAAGGAGGAGACTTTCGAAATAGCTGTATTACCAGATTTTAAGGGTAAATGTAACCTTCAAGGAAACAATATCAAAGATTTAAGGATATTATTTCCTTCCTTAAATAATTTTTTTTATGTAGATATAATATAACACTCTTTCTTAATTAAGGTAAGGTGCCCACACTAATTAATATATAAACGTCCACTCCTAAAAAAACCTTCTTACCGAAACCATACTTTGATTAATATTGACCTGAGGCTGTGGTTAGAGATGTCTTGCAGACTGATTTGGTTCGGTTTCGAGAGAATCTGATACCCGAATCAATGAAAAAAAATAGATTGGTTTGGATTGAATTTCTATATTTTTGCAATAAAATCCAAACCAAATCGATCCGAAAAATAATGGATTGGTTTGGATTTGATTAATCAGATATATTAAAAAAAAATACAAAAATATATTTTTTAAATTATTTGTTTACACGCTAAAATATGAAAAATAAATATTGAACACGTGACACACACATATTTTTAAATATGTTATGACCATCATAGTCATATAATTGTTGTATTTCACTAAAATATTTAGTAATTTAAAACAATTTTATTGCATAATCATACTCTATTTCATAACATAATATTGAAGGTTTGTAGTTTCTAGATACTTGTGATTTGAAGTTTTGCGATTTAAGAAGTTTGTGGTTTACAGATACTTGTAGTTTGCAATTTGTGAGTTTGATTTATAATGATTGTGACTTTTAATGTTTCATTTCTCTATATTTCATCATTATGGATTGATATGCTTGTGATAATTTAAAAGATATCGTTTCGTTTTTCATTGGAAATGTCTAGTGACTATGTCTCTATATTTCTTTCATTATGGTTTGTACTTGATAATCGATATAACAATTACTCTTCATTCAAATAAATAAGTAATAACTTAATTAAAATTAAAAGTTTATTATATAAATTAATTATGTTGATTGTTATTGGTTTGGTTTGGGTTTACGGGTAGCAAATTAGAAATCCGTTGCCCGAACCAATTAACATCAATTTTAATTGGTTTGATTTTTGCTAAAATGGAAAAATGACCAACCCAAACACATTGGTTTGTTTTGGATTCCGGTTTGATTCAGATTTACCCGAACCAATGAACACTCTTACGGGTGGTAATAAGCTTGTCTGTTTTATTTAGGTCTATTCCGCAAAAGTTTATAAAAAGTTTATAAAATTAAAGGAATGGTTCATTAGATTCTTATAAAAGTATATAATATGTTTTAAAATTTAAAATTGCCCTTCATGCATATGGAGAAGCATCTTAGTATGATATTTGGTGTATTCAGAGATGCATCTTCAAAATGTCCTCTGAAAGTTTTTGAAAACATGAAAAATACAAAGGAGAATTATATCGGAGATGTATCTCCGGAATTTTCCATAAATCATATCAGAACAACACCATTGTCCAGATATTCAATTTTTGTGAGGCCAACTTATATTAAGTTACATTAACGTAAAATCAAAGAAAAATGGAGTTATATTAAAGTTAAAGGAGAGTAAAAATTCATACATTAATAATAAAAGGTTAAGAAAAAATATACATAACATTTGTCCGTAAATACATCCAAAAATACAAAATAATAATAATACATCATAATACGAACTATTGGGTATTGTCTAAGCGTCTGCCTCCTTCGTCGTCTCTATTGCACGCAATTCCATAACTCAAAACTCAAGTGATCCACTAGGGACAACTAAGGACTGTCAATCTCAAAGATTCCAGACTCTATAGTTACTCTACCCATCTCTGCAACATGCCGACATATCATTGTCACGCTCTCTGCCTGCTCATCCTGAACCTCAAGTACCCCAGGTTAGATGACCTAGGTGATTCTCCAAGAGCGTTTAGCGTGGTGATAGGGTGTGACACCTTATAAAATCATGTTAAGTAGCCCAAAGCAAAAACCCAATGTATATGAGTTGGCTCCTGACGATACATTTATGGTAACAGGTGAATTTTGAAATCATCCAGTATCGCCTGTAGGTCTCTGCAGGGGACAGTGGGAGGAGCAGGCTCATGGGGAGGTCTCCGGATAATCTACAAGTAGGAAAACTAGTGTGTCACCCGCTCAGGCATATAGGGATACATAAGAGATGCCCCACATCCTAGCTATCCGAAGCATAATGAAATGACGTCAAACTGACCTGTCTGACGACGACCCTCATATGGGTAGAAGAAAATGTCATCTGGTACCATACGATCAAGAAAGACTCTAAATGGCTTGACTGCACCATTTCCCCTTTACGGAACAAAAGTGGATGCACATGGCCAGTTCTCTATGTAGTTAGGCGTAACTTCAAACCCGGTGATGCGAGGGAAGTAGGAGATAATCCATACTTGAAATGGTTTAGATACAATATTAATAACAATTGTAACAAATGAATTATGAAAATATTAGTATCAAGAAATTATCGTAAGTGTAGCGGTAAAATCATGAGTGTAAGTTATTGGTTAACATAACTCAAAGTAAACAGAGTCACCACCGCGCTTTTATTTTATTCCAAGTGGAAAAGAAAAAAAGAGCGAATAAATCCTGATGAATCTAAAAGAAAAAAAGCTAAAGATACATGTATAGAACCGGGTAAGGGGATAGGTTACAAAATGAGAAGGTTTTACGCACCCAAAATGTCTATGGTACTCCACGGGAATCCTTTGAAAAATTTATTGCTTTTGGTTTGAAAATGGTTTGTAAAAGAGAGTGGAGGGATGAGAGAAGAATTAATTTTTAATGTTTTTGTGTTTGGAGAGGCTTACCATCTCATGCCTACGTACCCACAATGTGCAATGCGAGATCAAAACCCCGTAGTTCGTGGTACAAATAGTGAAATGTTAATGTGTTTGATTGATTTTAAAAGGTAAAGATAAGTCGTCATTCTTTAGCGAATAATTCCGCTAAAAAGAATGAATCATATCTAAACTTTGTGAAAATGATTAAAAGGAAAATTTCATAAAGGCACAAAAAGATTTGATGAATTTTGTATTTTTTATGGTCTTTTGAAAAATATTTTGATATACTTATATGTTTTAGTATTTATTTAAGGAAATAAAAGAAAAAGTAAAAATCGTTTGACCTAAGTCAAGGTTTGATTATGAAAGCGGTTTAAAGTTTGAAAACAAATAAGTTTTTGAAAAAGAGGGAGAAGCTTTGAAAATTTAAGAAGGGGAGGAGATGAAGAGACTATCCTAAAAAAAGAGATAAAGGTGGAACGATCTAAGCAAACTTGATGATACTTCTAATTTATGAGCATAAGAGTTTCATCCTTATAAGCTAGCAAATGACCAAATAAATGCAATAATACCAACTCTATGAAGATTAAAGCAAATGGAAGGTGTCCTAGAATCTAAGTCCAAAACTCTAATTTCAATGAAAAGGATAGTAATCAATAGTCCAAGATCAAGATCACAAGTTTTTTAGAGGTTTAATCCTTTATTAATATTTTTGTGTCCAAGTGGACAAAAGAAAAATCAACATAACAATATAATATCAAGAATATAAACATGATAATGGCCGATAAAGCATTATAAAGCATAATAAAAATAAAAGAGATAAAGGTGCGAGAAGGAAATTAAAATGTTAGTATAATAATAGTAATAATAATAATATACATAATAGTGATATGGTGAACTTAATCATCCACAACCAAAAGAGTAACCAAGATACTTAGTACAAAAATTCAAATAGGAAATCGATTCCGCCTAGTATCTTATACTATTAATCAAGGCGCTTAGATCCAAATTCAATGAAATCTGAAAGAAGATTGGGAGACCCAAAACAACTACGCATCAAACTTCACAAGTCTTGGATCTTAACGCAAGAAGATCAATCACTTTGGAATTACGCGACCAACACGAGGTCCGGTCCACGGAAGTGCAAGTATCCAATTGTATTTTTATTCCGAGTTTGGGACACATTTAGGTATATGTTAAGCAATCGCCGAGTAATTTACAGAGTAATTACTCTACAAATGAGGTCGGCCAACACCAATTAAGGTGAACGATATGTGTGCTAATGCATGGGAGATAAACGATATTTAAATCGTCATCCAAACACAATACCGTATGAAAATAAAGATGAATACCAAATTGAGTTTCACTTATGATATTCTTTCATCTTTAAGTTCAATCATTCATCTTGGTGGATTCAAATATGAAAATATCTCACTAATGCAAAGTACCTAAAGTGAATAATTCACTTAGAGGTAGATTTGAAATAATGAATATTAACTACTCTAATCTACACCCAAAGTCCATTGAAATTAAAGAGAAATCAATCCCAAAAATGTCTCGGTAAAAATGATAAGGAGGAAGAAGAAGAAGAAGCAAGAGGAACCAACAACGAGTTCAAAATAAGCCAAAAAAAGCTTCTGGAGAAGGGTTAATCGGTTAACCAATTAGTTAATCAGTTAACACAACAAATTTTTAAATTCTGGCACAAAACAACACTGGTTAACCGATTAACCATTTTATATTGAAATTGGTTAATCGGTTAACACTGAACCAGTAGCAGAAAAATAGCTAAAATTCAGCATGATCCTCTTTCAAAAACACTTCCAAAAAACATATGATCATGAACTGAAGTGGCACAAATTTTAAAGTTAAAAACTAGTGAAATCCCTACAATAAAAAAATAATTTATGATCCATAGGATCAATAACCAAAGTAACCAAAGATCTACATCTTGAATGTTGATGATGAGGGTAGAACCATGGAAAAAGTGAATTACCAAGAACACTCTTCAAATTGATCCAATATCAAACTTGATCTATTGAAATTGATGAACAAAAAAGAATAAGATGAAGGTTTTGCTCAAAGTTGATCAAGAATTCACCTTAAAAGATTGTATTTTTCTATATATAATTATGAATTGGATTAGTAATTCTTGTGGTATTCTTAAATCTCTCATCTCTTGAAACTATCTCTTCTAAATAATAAAACGAAATGACCCTTCCTCCCAAATTCTTTAAGGTTGTGAGACACGTTAAAATGGAATAACTAAAATATTGGCTCACACTACTATCACTTTGAGCATATAATATTGGCTCACACTAATATCACATAATAGTATTGTTTTAGTGTTATCCTATTTCACAATAAAATTAAACTATAAATACTTTAAAAATAATGTCATGTTTAATGAGATAACATAATTAAATCATATTTAATGTTTTATTAAATGGACTAACTATTTAAAAACATTATTATTTTTGTAAAACAAACTTGATAAATAAAATATTTTATTATTATTAATAGTTAATTTAACCTAAGTACTAAGTTGAGTATAAAACTATTGGTTACTAAAAAAAACAAATCTTGTTAAGCTTGAAATTTGATTTTAGGAGGGATGCATAATAGACATAATAGATAGTGTGTAAGGAATAAGCATGATGATAATTAAGTTGTGAATTTAAGCACTTAATTAGTATGACGTTATGCTATTGGACTCATCATGTTGGTGTACCTTTCAATTCCATCACATTAATCCAACACTAACATTTTAGATTAGTACTAATTATGCGTGATAACTACGTCATCAAACAAACAGCATCATCATTTGGTGGTTCAACAAACAAACTTAAACTCGACATGTTCAAATTCAATTATGCTAATTAATCTAATAATCATCATAATATAAGGAATGAAGACAGTTAACACGTCATTTTTGTTATTTAATGTATTAATTATTTTAGTTATTTTTATAAATTAAATTTTGTTTCCATTGAACCACTAGTGTATCTAATTTATAGACATAAGTTGTTGAAGGAAGTAAGAAATATGTATTTTATTTATAATAGTGAAAAGAATATTATTTTGATATAGAACAGGAAATTGGTACTAGATTGATCAAGTTAAACGTCCAAGATCTCATGAAGAATGATCGAAGATTAATTATAATTGTTATTCTTTATTTTCTCTTTGAATCAGATTACAAGTCTAAAAAATAACAAATTATTGGAATTAGATTAATCAATATTAATCAAAACATACATGCTCAATTAAATTATAATATATAATTTAGGCGCAGAATTCAAGCATGTATATAAAATAATAAGATCTATAAATTGATTTTAAGAATACCTGGATCCATTGAGAAATTCTCTTTAGGCGATAATCCTAAACCCTGAAAAGTTGATGGCTTTTGTGGTTCTTCCTCAACAGGTACTCCGTATGCCTTGAGTTCTCTTCAGATGAGGAGAAGAGATAATTTGCTTGTGTACGATATATTGAGGACCATAGCCTATATATAGTGTGATGACCAATTATGGTTCCCATTATTCCCAAATGAGCAATCCTGACATCCACTCATATTTGAGCACATACCAAATTATTTAATCAATCAATTAATTAAATAATTCCTAAATAAAATCTAAATAGTCTTTTAACATTATTTGATCACATAATTTATTCAAGACACTTTATTTGATAAAATAGTTAATATAATTAAATAAATATATTTGGCCACATAATTATTGGAATATTAATATATTACCAAATTATTAAAATATTCCAACAATCTCCCACTTGGCCAATATATCTTCCCAATCAGGGACTCTCTCCTCATTTTCCTCATCAGAATCATATAAAAAAAAGTTGTCCTCCTCCTCCTCTTCTTCTTCTTCTTCTTCTTCTTCATACATTAAGGTATTCTTCATCTTCTTTTAATGTATTTACATATTTCCCATTAAGATATTCCTCATTATATGTTTTGTTGCAAGTTTTTTTTTTATTCTTCTTCTTCTATCTTAGGAAGCAAACTTCATCTAGTTTTAGAAACAATGAAAATAAATATAAGAAGTATGAAGCTTTTGTGTAAGCTTCTTCCTCTTTGTATTTCTTTTTTATTGATTCACAAACTAGATGAACATGCTAATGATGCAAATGTAATGTACATATTGCTTGTGTAGCTATGGAAAATAAAGTATTCTTCTACTTAGGGTTATAGTCCCACTTCTTAGGGTTTTGTTTCAACTTTTGCTGGTTTTGTTTTGAATACTAACTAATTTACTTGTTTGAAATTGCTGAAACTGTTAAATATTTACCTATATAAGGGAATTAACTTCCCCTTATTAACAGTAGTGTCGTTTCCTTCACAGCGAAACTCTAACACCCATTTTTCCTCTACATTTTTGGCAACAAGGCTTCATCTTTTTTTAGAATCTGCAAAAAGGAATACAAGAAGTATGGAGCTTTTTATTTAGGCTTCTTCATCATGTATGCCTTCTTGTAGAGTCTAAAACTAAATGAACATGGTGATGAAACTGGTGGTAGCAAGCATAATGTACATATTGTTTATGGAAAATAAGATATTCTTCAAAGGTTTTGTTTTAACTTTTGCTTGCTTTGTTTTGAATACTAACTAATTTTCTTCATTGCTTCCCATTTCTTAGGTTATATTTGAAAACTAAGTTAAACAAACCATTGTTGTTTTTGGATTGGCATGCTTCCCATCTTTCATCTCACGTTGCTAACATTTATTATGGTATAATGATCAGACACCTCTGATGCATCGCTGAATTTGTTTATAGTTAAATTTTCATAAGAAAATTTGATCGGATAGTTTACCTTGTCATCCTCATTGATAATCGTAAAAAAATTTAGTATAAAAATTACGATAATAAATGATGATGAGAAGATAGACTATCCGATAAAATTTTCTTATGAAAATTTAACTATAATCGAATTCAGCGATGCATTTAAGGAGCCAGATCATTATTCCACAATTTATGTAAACAACATGAGATGAATAACGAGACGCATGCAATTAAAAAATAACAATGGTTTGATTAAATTGGTTTTCAAGAATAATTTAATTTTTTAGATTATATACTTCTTCGTCAATTTGAATCTCTATATATCTTTAGTGAGGGGTATAGAAAACTAGCCATTTATATAAAATATAATAAACCATGGGTCTTTCACAACGATTATTGATTCTAACCGAGGCTAAAATTAATTGTTGTTTTTGACTAAATTTTCTGCTGAAGGGTTTCGAACCTAGTATGTAAGAGTATATATCACAATGGTTCGTAAGCATAACCGTTGAGATATGTGGTGCGCGTCATAGATTTCTTACAATGGTTTCCAGACCGTCATTGTATGTACAATATATATAACAATACTCTATGTAACAACGCATGCACATGCTTTATTATATATCTTTCCCAACCTTTGTTAAATGGGTTTTTCGTAGTAGTGAACTTTCCCTTTACCATGCACTAGAGCAGTCCGAGAATCACCAAGATTATATGTTGTTCTCCTTCATTCATAGAAGACTAGGAGGTAAACGCATCTTTATTTCCACATATATGCTTAGTAGCACCTGAGTCTACTACCTAACTCCTCACACCAGAAACCATATTCACTTGAGAAATTAGAGCAACTGTAAAATCACCCCTTTCATCAAATTCACATTTGGCTTAGAAGGTTTTCCATTTCTCGGGAGGTGTCTACAATGTTTAGCAATATGACCCAACTTTCCACAAACAAAGCAAGTTCTGTTGTTTTTGAAGGTAAGGGTGAATTTAGGGAATTTTGATCAGATTTCTTATTCACGTACCTCTTACTATCATATTTTTGCTGAATTAGATTAACACGAGAGATCAACGCCTTTGCTCCTGCTCCAGCGATATCCTTCTGACTTATGTCCTCAATAATGATGTGAGTGATTAGGTCACCAAGTGAGAGTTGTTTGCTCTTGTGTTTCAACTGTTGTTTGTAATTATTCAATGATTGAAGTAGTTTTTCAATCAGAAGTCCAACAACATATTTGTCTGGAAAAATTATGTTTTCGCTTTTCAAGTCATCAATGAGTTTGTGATACTCATTGATTTGAGTTTTGGTCTCCTAATCTTTAGTCATTTTCCACCTGAAGTGATTTCCTATGACAAATTTATGTCTCCCAATAGCTTCGGCCGTGTACTTTTGAATCATGGAATCCCAAATTTCCTTTGCTAACTTGTAGGAACAATACACATCAAATAGCTTGTTAGATAAAGGTCTAAGAACAACATAACAACATACCTTGTTCGAATATGTCAAATTCTCAATCTGCTTTGGATCAATAGAGGAATCCGACTGCTGATCAGTTGATGCGAAAGCAACTTTGTGCATCTCTAAAGTGGAGGAAATCCTTTCTTGCCATATGCGAAAATGTTGGCCTCCAAAGACTTTGATTTTTGAGACGTTAGGAAAATGACTTTGCGTAATGAGGGACCAGTGCATCATCGATGACAAAGATAGGAATGGAACCATTGCCGCTGGATGTGTTGTTAGGTTGTTCAACGTTGTTGCGATTAGGGCTCTCCATCGGAAACGATAAAACTCTCAAGATTGTTGGATATTGTGAGCAAAAACAACAAGTTCAACAACAACGAAGCCACAAAGCAAAATAGTTAAAGTAATTGAGTTGAGTTGTGAATTAGATTCACTGTCATTGAGAGTTTTATTCAGGTATTATCCTAAACACTCCCCAGAATTAAACAGCACTTTGCATTAACCAGAAACTCAAGAACTAGCGAGAATCTCAAATATATATTGCTCAGGAAAAAAAGAAGGGAGGAGAAGAAGATAATTTTCTAGTTTGTTTTTTTGTGTATATCTTCATGAGAAATAAGCTAACTATTTATATGACAAAATTTGTGAATAACAAGGTAAAGGAAGGAAATAAATGATAGGCGGTAAAGTTTAATAACTTGGGCGACAATACAATAAATCATATTGATTTAGTCAAAGTGGACGGTGCAATAATTTGATACATGTAAAATTTTGAGTCATGTTTTGCATTAAACTTCAATTATGGAAGTTGCTCTTAAAATAATTACAGTTGTATTTTGGTCTGATTTCACACTACACTTTCACGTATGGAGATTAGACTTTGAAATTCACTAATTTTTCAATGGTAGTAGTTACAACATACTATAACAAATCTTTTATCAAACACTATACATGTACTACTACTATAAATTATTTAGAAAGAACAAAAAAAAAACAAGTTAACAGAGTTGGAAATCAAAATCTACACTATTATTCTCTCTTATCGAATAATTAAACATAGCAAAGAGCTTACAATTACAGTTGGACTCTCTTCATTAAAAAATAGTTGATGGTTGATAAATTATCTTAGAGTCAATGGTTTAGAAGTTAATGAAAGTTTATAAGTTAACGAATTGAATTTATATTATGTGATAAAATTAACGGTTGAATTATATTATTATTACTATGAAGTTAAGTAAATAAGATATTTTGAATTTTTAAATTAACATCACAATAATAAACTTGAGAAAAAAATAAGAAACTATAAGTGTTAAGTTACTTTTGCTTTTTATAAAGTAAACAAACTACTTTTTTGAAACAGCATAAAAAAGTCAACAAAATAACCAACAATGAAAAACAAAAAATGACACATAAATTGACTTCAAAACATAATGGATTGTCTGCATGGCCAACATGGTTATGTATGATGACAAAAATGTCATTTTCTGCGTTTGAGTGTTTGAATAACAGCACTCTAATTCTTTTGTGCAAGATTATATATTTACATACACTTGACATTTTGCATCAATAGTTTATTCAACAATAAAAAGTTTATCATTATCTCTGATCACATCAATGTTGTTAATTTCTGCTCCTTCTTCATTTGTCACCATTGCATCTCTTGCATCAAACTCAAACTTTTCACCTATTGTACACAAACAAAAGAAAGTGAAAAAAAATGAGAGATCGAGAAAAATAGACAGAAGACACGTATGTGTCTGTCTGTCTATACGCTATAGTATTTATAATAACAATATCTATGTATCAGTATTAACTTAAGAATTTGAAATTTTACCTGCAATAATTTTGAGTTTTTCTAATGAATCAGGCAACTTTATTAACTTTCCGGCTTCGATGAAACCTTTTTCTCTTCTCACTATAGGGTGACCTCTATATATACTTATTCTTGGAAACTCTACTACATTATATCTTCCCCTAATTTGTTTATGTTCTTCTGGACTTTGACCCTTTAATACACACTCACTTGGCATTGCCTCATTCACATTAATTAAATGCCCGATTTCGCGTTTCTGCAGCAGTTCATCTAAGGTGGATGCAGAAAATTCATGAGTATGTATATCTGCAACGTCTGCGCCATTCATAACAAGCAACTGAACCATGTCAACAAGATTTTCTGTTATAGCGATTTGTATAGCTTTTGTGTCGTGTCCATCTTTCGAGTCGATGTTTAGTCCTTGCTTTAAAAGCTCGTTCATTACAGTTAAATCGTTTCTTTTTGTTGCTTGACATAGAAGATTTCCTGCTGTGTATGGATCAGAAAGTGCAGAAAGTTGATAGAGGATTCTGAAGATTGAGTAATGTTTTGAAGCTATTGCATACCATAGTGCAGTGTTACCATTCATATCTGTCAACATATGTAATGGTAATGTAAATCACTACATGAATGTGAAGTATATACTTAGAAAATATTCAGAGAAATATATGTGATACCTTTTATATGAATGTTGCATGTATGTTTGAGCAACACTTTAACACACTCTTCATGTCCATTTGATGCTGCTATGTGCTGCACACACAATCATCAACTAAGTTGATAGTAATGGAAGGAAAGTACTCTACGAAGCATTGATACAGACACGGACATCAGACATGTATATGTGTCGTGTTAGTGCCAGACACTGACACGTCTCGGACACCAGACACACCATTTATCTGACGTGTCTGTGCTATGTATGAATAAGAGCATGAATATTAGACATTAGCATACATACCAATGGTGTTTTTCCTTTAGAGTCTCCAATATCTGGATCCAAACCAGTTCTTAGAAGCTCCTCAAGAAAAGCAGCATTACCTGTGCTAGCCACAGTTAACAAATTCACAGCCATGCTAGGATCCTCTTCTTCAACATTCTCCACCATTACATCTTTGATACTCAAATCCTTAAGCTCCTTATAATGCTGAAATTGCATCACATTATACTATATAACCTTTCAAATCGAAAACATATGAAGCATCATAACTAGTCACACAAAATAATAACCAACCTGAAGAAAGTTTTTGAGTATTAATATATTATCTTCTTTTTTAATATGCATTGCTTCTATAAGAGCACTGGTTTTCAACCTCAGAAGCTCTGTGAAAGTCTTAGTTCTATATGTATAGCTTTGAGACCTACAACAAAGTGCACCAACATCTCCAAACATGTCTCCGGTCATTAGAGTCCCTAAAATTATCTCTTTCTCTATAACACTATCAATGATCTCCACTTCTCCTGACACTATAATATAAACATCATCTGGTGATTCATTTTGCATTATAACATCCTCTTTAGGTGGTATATATTCTGCGTTCATTTTCGCAACCTGCAACACATTCACATTGAATTTATCTACTGAAATAAGCATTTGAGAGTTCACAGAAACAAGAGAACTCTTACTAGGGACAGAAGGGTTTCTTTCGAGACGCCTTTGAAGAGATAGACTTTCTCTACAGTTGGAAAAAACAAATGTTGGCAAATGCTTTTGCAAATAGACTTTGGCAGCTGTTCAATTAACTGGTGTTGATTCAAGCTCTCTGCCTTAAATCTCAAACACATGTAAGCAAGAATCTGTTCTTTTAACATTGGTGGCAAGCGATTTCGGTACACAAAGTTTGAGGCTGCTTCAATGCTATTTCTCTACAACAAAATCAAATGCAACATTTGTATATGTAATTTTAAACATTTGATCACGGAGTTCGGCCAATTGTTCCTACTATTCTGATAGTAATAATACTTACGAATTCCATGGTGCGGCGAGTTCCTTCGACTACAAGATTCGTCATGTTACCGATCAAGTAAGCAGTTAGTCCAAGGTTGAAGAGCATATAGAAAATAATGAAAATCATTTCCATGGTGTTGACAGCATGAAGATCGCCGTAACCAACAGTTGTCATGGTAGTGATGGACCAGTAGATGGCAGAAATGTATCTGGTTCTAGGACTTGTCTCTTTGAAATTTGGAATGACAGCTCCAATCCATGTCTTTCCTTTTTGAGGGTATCTATCAGCTAGCATGTAGTAGAGACAACCAGCACAATGAACTGAGAAAAGTGTAACAGAAAGAAGCCTAGCACATCTGACCCAGAAATAGCTGAACCTGATGTCTTTCTCAAGCCTTGTGAAGAATTGTTTGACACGTCTGATTCTCCAAAACCTGAGCATTCCCAAGAGAAAGTAAGGGAGGCTCAATTTGTGGGTGCCAATATAGCCTATTGCTTCGTATGGTATAGTTGATGCTACATCCATTATGAACCATGATGACAAGTACCTATCTCAACCAAGTTACAATATGAATAAGAATGGTATTGTTGATCTATCTAAGCAGAATTTAGAACTATTGAATTAATGTCTTAAAATCTGTTAAGTGGTGATGAGAAAGAAAACATATTTTAAGATTTGAGAAGTTAAAAAGCGGTAAAAACAGTTAAGAGATAGTAAGATTGTGTCAGAACAACATGTAGGCGGTCCAGCGGTGAGAGATAGTCGCCGCAAATCGGAAGCTAGACTGCAGAGCTTGGGTCAGTGGTGCCTCAACCTTGCGGACGGTTCGGGTTAGTCTGCAGAGGTTCGGGTCTTCGGGAATCTTGTCTAGATTTTTTAGTGGGTTGAGTTTTGGACTTGTTAAGGATCTGTTGGGTTTCCCCAATGGTTTGAGTTTCGAGCATTTTAAGGATCCGTTATAAATATGTATCTCTTTCGTTTGTTAACATAATTTTTAGAACTTTAGAGATGAAGATATAGAAAAAAGTTAGGGAATTTTAGAGGTAATCTTAAAGACAACATAAAATTCCTAAGAGCGTGTTCTTGAAATTAGAGAAATTCTTGAAGATATCTAAGAGAGATTGAGAAACACTTCTAAACAACTTGAATTTATGTGATTCATATATAAAGTTAGATAGTTGCCCTTGGGAACTTGAATGACTATTTTCTTATAATTCATTTGTAATATTTTGTAACAATTCTTGAAAGTATAATGAATCAGAGGGTTGATATCAACCTCAGAGAAGATTGTTTAATCTAATTGGATAAATAAGTTATTGTGTTTATTGTCTTTAGTTTATTTTTTTTTGTCAAGTTAAATTGATGTCTTACTCCATAGAGAGTTGTTTTTATTGAATCCCATTTATTTTAATTGTCATTATTCTTTGTCTCCCGATATTAAACTTTTTGGTGTGATTAAACCTTTCAATTTCACGTCAAGTGACAACCACTTATGCCAGATCTTAAGGAGATGCTAGATAATGAACAGGTCAGAGATGACCATGCCATTTATATGTTGTGATCTGTCAAAATACTATGCGGCTTACATATGAGAGCATAGAGTCTAGGTTGTTTGAGAGAGGTGGCGATGATTTGGTTGCCCTCACATGTGCCATTCTTACCGAATCACAAAATGTCTTGGGTTACCGGTGGTAGAGGATGAGCCAAGGGATTAGGGGTTATGCATTTTAAAAAATATATATTTTGGGATGTTTCAGTATTATTTTCCATACTTTGAGAACAATATTTTAATGTTATGTGATGTTTTATTAATTAATGCAATAATTTGTTCTATAATGTGTGTGTTTATTAATGTTTGAGTCAAATTATGACACCATTAGTCGAGTTAAAATGACTTTGGCTTAAAAAAAATACAAACTTAGGACAATGTTTCTGCCTAAGATGCATGCAGGGAAGTTTTCTGAGATGCATATCTGAAATAAAGTTGTTTAAATAGCTTAAAATGCAGTCATTGGTGTTTTCAGATATGCATCGCCAAATACACCCTACAAAATTTGGCAGATGCATTTGCGGAAGTGTATAAGTGCTTCTGTTTCATCATCACAACAAACAAACTCACCCACACATTCATAAATGAACTTAAAAAACCCTGGTTTCCAAGCATGACATGGAAGTCCGGAGCACATAATCCATGTCAATATTTCATTATCAATGTCCATGGGAGACCAGAGGTGGATATCATCAAACCAATGTGAAATCCAAGCAACCTCCTCCTGAATCAGTGTCCTCAAAGCGTCTTCTTCACTTTCCTCCAGAAGACAAAGCTTATCACCCAGTGTAGTAGCCTTAATCTTGAATCCTTTTGTATTGATGGCCTCTTAAACATTATAAGTTAATCATGAGTTTTTTACCAAACAAACAAAGGCTTTCTCAAACCTTTCAACATCTTTCTTACTTATGTTAAATTACAGATGTACGAAAGTAGGTTTTTTCTCCATTTTTCTCTCCCACCTCATTTCATTTCTTAACTCAGCAACCCTAAACTCTTTAGGCATATCATTTCTAGTAGCCTGAGCATACGACTTGCCCTGATGATACACATTCTTATATGAAATAGATTTTTTAGCTTTTCAATGTGCCTTTTTATCTTCCAATCTCTTATGCATTGATTTAACATCCCTTTCTCTTTTAAACTTAGGGACGTTTGCAAAGACCTTTCTTCCGTCTATTTGAATGCTATCCACCATGAGAGACTCATCCTTGACATTCATGTAACGAACGAAATTGTATCGTTTTCCTCTCTTGTCCCTCCTTACTGGGATAAAAACTTCCATCACAATCTTGTATTCCTTGAAGATTGTCACCATATCCTTTGCTCCAAACGTATCTGGAAACTCATTAAAGAAAAACGAGGATATAACCCCATCCACCCCCAAATGTTTTTTGTTTCCCTATCCAAGCTGAAAATTTATTGAACATGTTCCTCTGTTTCCTTCTATTCACCTCTACCCAATCCATTTTAGATATAACAACAAAGAGCTAACAGCAAAAAAAAAAGGTGATCATAAGGTCTCTAATCCAAAGATTAGGAATTTAAACCTAAATCACTAATTGCCTTCATCGGAGTTCACAAACTATATTTAGAAAAGTGATATTTAACAACATAAGTTGTAATAGTTTTAAATCACATACATCATATATTAAAAAAATCACATACAACGTTAATAAAAAACTAATTACTCTAAAAATTTCAACACATTATTGTAAAAACTCAATTTTTTTTTATACAAATTAATAACTAATGATTTATCAAACAAAAATTATGTCTTACAAACTAAAGGATATGAGAAATATTATCTTTCAAATTAATTTACTCTTTGCAACAATTATAAAAAAAAAACATAAATTAAAAAGTACAATCTTTAAAATAAACAACAATTTGAACCTAAAAATATATTACTAAAATTAACTAATATTAAAAAATGATTCTAAAGAAAACATATTTGTCTTTAAATTCATTTGGGATAGGACGATAACTTGAAGGATATATGTTTGTGTTTTGTCTTTAAAATTTTATCCATATTCTCTTTAAGTATTTAAATCATTTTTATTTATTAATATTATTTATATCTTAAGTTTTTTTTGTAAAATTAAATAAGTGATAAATAAGTTAGGAAATTACCTAACAGCAATTTTTTTGGAATCTCTGACAAGAAGATGAGTAGTCCCATCAATGAATGCCACAAAGAATGTCACCACAATATCAATGGCAAAGAAAAGATCCACAATATTATCCACAATATAGAGTTCCCTATTTGAAGAATGCATGAAAGCAACTTCAAATGGATAAACCCATGCAGTATATGCTACCAAAACCACCATAAAACTCTCCCACCACCTGCACATAACCATCCAAAAATAATATAAAATTGTAAGAGACAAAGAAGTTTCAAACAAACAAGATATCTCTACCTGTATCTAGAATCCATTGGTGAAATGATCCATTTTGAGTAAACTTGATTCTCTTTAGGAACACCAAGTGGTGGAAGAATCAGTTTCGAAACATTCGTTAGATTGAACGATGAAGATGATGTATAATCTTGTTTAACAACATCATGTTGCTTTCTGTTCAAACTAGAAGAATCTTGTGAACTGATATTGATTTCCATTGAAGGATAGTTATGGAGTGAATAAAGAAGTTTGAGAATAGATTATAATATAATGAAGAAAAAAAAGAAAGGGCATTAATGAGAGATGTAATATAGTGCCCCATTGAAATGTGGTTTTGTTTGAATATATATAGCAAGTAGATTAGACTCAGGTCAATAGCCTTGGTAGGGTTCACTTTTGCTTCCCCACCAACTAGTGATACCTGCAAAAAAATGTATCTATATATGGAATGTGTGAATGGTGCATAGAAACTCATATAATTGTAAGTTGCAGCATCATTTTCTGATGTTAATTACATGCATTATTTGGTCGACTATAAACATGTAAATGAACAAAACTCGTACAAAGTGTGTTTTGGCTTGATATAAGCAACATTGTAAGAAGTTAAAGGAAGAATTTCTCTGTGTTTGTAGCTTTTGAATTTTTTCAGCTGTGAGAAACACATAACATGTGAAGAACGTGGTATTGTTGGCGATTGATATTAAGTTATTAATACCAATTAATCTTGGTTTAATACCTTTTTGAGTTGTTGAATTTAGACCAACGTGTTTATAAAATACATTGAAAATTTATTGTACTTCAATTTGGAAACCCTGCTGCAAGCTTAGCCCTTAGATCCTTTCGTAATATTTTACAAGAAGGTGACTTGGGAATAACATCAATGAAGAATACTCTATTTATTCTTTTGTAAAACCTAATTTAAACTTTTAAGGAATAGTTAGATTTTAACTATTAATGTAATTAATATTTATTTAAAATCTAATTTAATAATATTATTTTATTTTTGAAGATTTTATTAATAATATTTTTATAAAATCTGAATTAACAATATTATTTTATTTTCAAATTACATTATAAATTTTTTTGAAATTACATTTATTTTGAACAAATAGTTTAGTCATCATGCCACATATTGAAAGACTTTTAACACGTCAACATTTGCCAGTTTAATACATATGGGACGAACATTTCTAACGGTCAGAACAAACGTGATACCTTTTTAATATGTAAGGGACCAACTTGGAACTTTTAAAAGAAAGATGACCAAATTGATTCTGGGTGTATAATTAGAGGATCAAAAAGGGTATTAAGTCATTAATCTTTGTTTGCTAGAGATTATATAAGTCTTAATTTCTCATCTCTAGTATATGCGGATGATATCTTGATTCTGGCTGAGACATTTGTCATACCCTAAATTTTGACCTCAAGATCCCATGTCATTTTCATACATTTGACATCATTTACATATACTTTTTATACCTCACTAACCCATTGGAGAAGACCAAAGTTTGTTTCTTATTTAACACCTACAATGAACTAGGGTTTTAGACTTCACATGAAGATTCAGGCAAAGGATCAGTCAAAAATTGACATGATATTCAAGCTCTCAAGATCCTCAATCATCTATATGAGCCAAGAGATCCTCAATAACAAGAATTCATCACAAGATTACACAACTTCAAAAGAATCAAGCCTCAAGACCCTCAGTGTCACCAAATATAGATTTTGGTCGACTGAGGCCCCTAAAGGGAAATTTTCATCTGAGAATGAGCCAATACCATATGACATGGATTGAGTAGCTCATATACACCTTTGAAGTCCATTCACAGATTTAAAATTGCCTCAAAGGATGCACTGGCCAAAAATCGAGAATTAGGATTTCACAGTGTAAAAGTCATCTGGAACCAAAAGTCAAAGTTTAACTTTTTAACCAAAAATGATCCCTAAGTTATGAAGAAAAAGTGTATAGGTTCCCAACCCAACTTACAAGCATCATAAATTGTGATCCAAGTATCATATTTTTATGACCAAAGCTTGAATGATAGATCTAATCACATACTACAAAAGTTTCAACTACACCTCATTCCAATTTTTCATGGATTTTAAACTATGGATTGATTAAAATCACAAAAAATAAGGATTACACTTTGACACTAAGTAAAATCTGCCTAAGTCAAAAATTGTCCAAACATCAAAATATAGGAGGATTTTTCATTATGATCCAAATGGAATTGGAATTAAAGTTGCACATCAAAGTTGTTGTACATTCTCACAACTTTTCAAAATGTCCAAAACCATTTCCAAATTCCATTTGAGCAAGAAGTTATGGACTTTCAAACACACCTCCCAACAACTTCTTGGCACAAGGCATATTATAGGTCATTTGCTCGAATTGGCCGAATTGTGCAACATTAAGCCTTGCCATCCTTCTAGAAACATTAGGATCAAATCAAAGCCAAAATATCTCTAAGCACAAGCCTCACAAGTCAAGAAATCATCACTTATGCATGTGATATTCAATGATACAATTCCAAAAACATCAAAGTTGTCATAGAGCATTCAATGGATGCATTGAGGTGGCATGAACTAAGGAAAATAAAACTAAATGAGTCAAGCCTTATCCCTACAACAGAAGGTTCATAGCCTGCACACTATGCTCAAGTCAATGGCTAGAGGAGACTTGAGATTCTTTTATGCAACCATTGGACAAAGTCTTGTACCATCCAACATTCACTATTGCTTCCAAAACAAACTTGTTGCACTATAAATAGAACTCATTTGTGCTCATTTTAAACACCCCAAAGCATTGCAACAAATGCTATCCCACATTCCACTCTCTCTAAGCCAAATTTTGCTTTTATTTCAACTCACTATCGAATTTTGAAATAGAAAGCAATTCTGCCAAAACCAACGATACTAACACATCACATACATCATATATGAACTATCCAAACACTCATCCTTCATCTGTAACAACAAAATCACAAACCTCTATAGCCATCCTAGAGGTCATTTACAGTTAAAGTGCCACAAAGTGATCCGGGTGTTTTCAATCCATTCCAAGCATTCACAAACCTTACATAAGGTTCATTGAAGTTGTTTAAATCATTGCACAACATCTGTAACATCTTCATAATCAAATTCGATCACCAGCTGCAAGAGATAATCCTGAAACTCCATAACTTCATACTCCATGCATCATAAATGTAAGTTCAAGTTACCATCTTGTTTCTGAATGTATATAGAGTGATAACCCTCAATCAATTGATATATTGATTACTTATATTGAATTTCATAGAGTTTATGCAAAAATTAGGGTTCATCAGTGTTCATCTTAATTTCTCACTACACACTTAAAATAAATGAAATTAAATACCATGGTAATGTTTGTGAGTTAAAATCGAGTAAGTTTGAGGTTTGTTCCATTCCATTTCATCAAGTAATCAGTGATATAACATAGATTTTGCAAATCTGCAGCTGAAGAACACACACGAGCAAGAACAAGTGTTCTTGCCTTTTTTTTAATTTAAAATATTTGAATATTTTGATATTTTCGTAATAGATTTCAAAAATTAATTTCTCTCTCATTTTTAATGTTTTTGAATTGATTCTTTTTTTCAAAATTCATAAGAATATTAAAATAATTTATTCTACAAAAATATTATTTATTTCACATATTTGATATTTTTGTAAAGAAATTATTTTTAATTGTTTTTAAGCATTTAAAAATACTTCTTTCTCTTGATTTTTCAAACACAAATGAATTTCAAGCCTTTACATGAATAAAATATGATTTTTCAAACATTAATCCAAGGTCACAACTTGTTTTTCACACATGTTTGATAATTTTGATAATTTTAATTGATTTTTATTCAAATTAAAATGCATTTTTAACTAAATTAGGGTTTTAATTGTTTTTACCCTTAATTTTCAAAATCACATCTTTGGCCTCTAGTTGAGTGTAAGATCCAACCCCTTTTATATTTTTGTCAAATTTATTTGGGCCTCAGCTGTTATATAAGTCTCAATTCATATTTCTCAATTTCAGCGGGATCGCCTTTTTCAAAATATGCATATGGATCTCCTTTGTGGTATAAGCTCCATCTCTCGTTTCAAAACACTTCTTGGGCCTCTAACTGAGTGTAAGTCTCATTTCTTTTATTTTTCAATAGTCTTTGGGCCTCGACTTTTGTATAAGTCCTGATGCGGGTTTTCAAAATAACGACGCAAGTACCGTTATTCTCAATCTCTTCCCAATCTTCAAATAAAATTCAAAGATAATAAAAACATTATTCAATTATCAATCTTAAAATAAATCAATCAAATTACAATACACCCGACCTCTCTTTGAGCTTTAAGCCCTAACAACATTCTTTTTCAATTCAATGTATATTCATCTGTATATCTGTTTTTATATAAGTGTATATACTTGTGCATATTTGTTAGCATATTCATCCTAAGTTTAGTTAAAAATTAGGATACCTTAACCTATACAACCCTAGTTTAGAATAAACTAGTACCCCATGGGAGGAACTTTACAGTCTAGCCTCCTCTTGGACATACACAATATGGACATAAGAAGGGAAATATTCTATGTGAACCTCTTCTTAGAATGTGTTAGGATTTTATTTTTACAACATTTTAGATCTTATAACTCTATCTACAAAAGAAATTCAACTCCCCAGAGATACGATGTTTCCCGGTGAAACTTTTTTCTTGAATTTCTTTTTTTCCCACTAAACTGTTCAAATACATAAAGGATTTATCCTCCCTTGAACTTTTCTCAGCCTCCTATTAGGCTTCATATAAGGACCAACATGCCTTTTAAAGGTTCCCTATAACCTCTTATTGGGATTTATACAAGGACACATCAGGTTTCTTAAAAGTATCCAGCCTCATTTTGGGCTTTGTACGAGGACCCCCAGACTTCCTAAAAGGATATGATAGATCTTAGTCCACCTCTCCACCATATATGGAAATTTTCCCAAATAAAAAAATATCAGGGAAACCTCTTACACCTCAAATGAATAAGATATCCTCCTTTTGGGCTTATACAATGATCTCTCCCAGAAATAAGATAGCCCCCTCTTGGGCTTTATACAATAGATCTCCTACAATAAGATAGCCTCCTCTTGGGCTTTGTACAAAGACACCTCCCCACAATGGTCAACCTCCTCTTGGGATTTGTATAAAGACACCTTCCCACAAGTAGACTTGGAAAGTCATATCAACCACAAAGATTCCTTAAGCACAAGGAATTACCCTTTGAAACAACCTCCTCTTGGGATTTATACAATTGAGTTTTCACCAATAAAACATCCCTAAAGGATTCAATCACAATCACTTAAGTATACAAACCAAAAATCAGTCTCCTCTTAGGCTTTGTATAATGACCTCCCCCCCTTTCAGCCTCAATCTTGGACTTTGTACAAGACAGATAAAACTACCTCATGAGTCAGTCCCTCACAAACTTTCAGCTTCAATCTTGGGCTTTGTACAAGACAAATAAACTTTCCTCAATCGAGTCAGCTTTCTTTATTTAGCTTCAGTCTTGGGCTTTAATCAAAACACTTAATATTCACTCTTTTCTTGGACTCTAACTAAGACATCCCACAATATAACATCTTCTCTTGGACTCAAACTAAGACACACACTCAGTCACCCAATTTACAGTATTCTCTTGGACTCAAACTAAGACACTCAACCTCAAATAGTTTTCTCTAGGACTCAAATCAAGACCACCACACTCAAACAAGCCTTCTCTTGGACTCAAATGAAGACAATTACATCACAACCTTTTAACTTCAATCTTGGGCTTTGAACAAGACAGTCAAACACCTTTCAGCTTCATTATTGGGATTTGAACAAGACAGAAATCACCTTTTAAATTCACTCTTAGGATTTGAACAAGATACAAATAAACCATCCTCCTACCCATAGATTTAGGAGGAACTATGATCGCTCTGATCTCCCAATTCTCTTTTTAAGGGTACGTAGGCATGAGATCGTAAGATCTTTGCAAGCACACAAAACAAAAAAAACAATTAGGTCCTCATACCTCTCTCTCCATAGAAAAATCATCAAAAACATCTCTCTCCTATCAGTTACTCAAACTCTCACCCAAGTCCCACACCTCAGCAGAAAACAAGTACATCAGGATGAAAGTAGTAATCAACCCCAAGAGAACTTTTTAAGCAAAATAACCAAAAAAATGGGGATCCTAACATTTAGCACTTGTTGGAAAAACAATTTCGAAAAAATTTGGATAAGATTTGTAAGCATGGTTGATTTTAGATACCTATTTCCCTTACTTAACCAGCTTCACATGATAAAGATTGAAATCAAAAAGTAGCACAAATGCGATAGTGATTAAAACCACAAAAATCGAGCTACACTTAGTAGCTAGTACTAGTCCTATTTCTATGGTAATGTCTGCTTCAGAACTGAGTGAGTTGAAGAAATAATTAGAAAATTTTCTTGAAAAAAAGTTTGTCTGACCGAGTGTTTTTCCGTGGGGAGCGTCGATGTTGTTAGTCAAGAAAAAGGATGGTAGAATGAGGTTGTGTGTTGACTATAGGCAACTAAAAATGTTACAATCAATAACAAGTATCCTCTTCCGAGAATTTGTTATTTGATGGATTAGTTGGTTGGTTCTTGTATATTCAGTAAGATTTACTTGCGGTCAGGTTATCGTCAAATTCATGTTAGACCATAGACATTCCAAACACTACTTTAGATGAGATATCGTCACTGTGAGTATTCAGTAATTTTTTTGGAGTGTCTAATGCACATGGTGTGTTTATGGAATATATGAATAGGATAATCCATTTTATCTATATCAGTTTGTTTTTGTGTTCATCGATGATATTTTGATATATTCTAAGTCAGACGGAGACCATGTGGAACATCTAAGCATGGTGTTGCAAACTTTACGAGTGAAGAAGTTTTATGATAAGTTATCGAAGTGCGAGTTCTGGTTAAGAGAAGTAATTTTCCTTGGTCATGTGATTTCTATTGGTGGTATTATTATTGATCTTTCATAGTGTTCTGGACTGGGCCATGACGTTATGCCCGGCATGGCCCAATGCTCGTCGGGTCCAGGCCCAAACGACCGGACACTCGAAGGCGTCGGGCAAAGGTCTTTTCCCCCACATCAGAGGGACGTCACCTCGACAGCTCTCCTGTGTGTCGGGCAAAGAGTGCATTGCCCGCTCAACGATCTTCATCCACTGGTCATCAACCTAGGTCACGGGCATAGGTTACGTCGGGCAGACCCACGACTGCCACCTCATCTGGCACGTTACCCAACTCCCCTGTATTATCTCCTTAGGGATAGGGGCAGTTGGACCAGGGAGCAGACCTTTAGTCTAGGTCTTCACGCTTCTTACGCGTCCCCTGGCAGCTCCTCCTTGGGCCTAGCTAATCCAGCTCATTAGGAGCCTTGGCCCAGCGCTGGGGGCTCAGTATAAATACCCTTTCATAGTAAAGGGTCAGGTATTCTAACTTACACTCTGATAACATTATTCTGTACCTCTTCTGACTTAAGCATTGGAGCACCTTGCAGGTACACCCCCCTTCTCACTCACATATTCTCTGGCCCAGTCTGCAATCTTTGGAAGGCCCTCCTGATCAGGTCAGATCAGTGGCGCCGTCTGTGGGAACTAGCTATCCCCATCTTCATCAACAGAGGATCAAAGCTCATTTATTTATGTCCTTCCAACATGGCCGGAGAACAACCTAGCGAGCGCAGTCGTCCCCTCGTCGACTACACTATGGACGACGGCCCGCAATCCCATGAAGCAGACGCTCGAGACGGTCGTCCAGCCACCCCGTCTCCAGAACCCCAAAATAACGGGGATGCCCCTCACGCTCAAAACCTAGGGGCAGAGACATTTCATCCCATCCCTGTTCCCGTTGAAGGAGACGCCACAATGATTGCCATGGTAAATGCCCTCAATCAGGCCGGTTCTATGCTCTATCAGCAGCACGAACGAATCATGGCCCTCGAAGCCGAGCGACAAGAGGCCCGACCCCAGCAGGACAGGAGGACACAGCAACGTCCAGAACCAACAAAGAAGCGAGGACGTTGCTCTCCAGAACCTCACGTCAGCAGGGCACGCGCCCGTCGTGACAATGGTCGAGCGGGAACATCACCAAGGCGCGGGCGCAGCCCCGACAACAATGAACTATCTCCATTAAGGAGCGACGAGGAAGACCTGCACTGTCCCCTGTCTCGGGCAATAATGGAAGCCCCGCTCCCCAAAGGCATGGAGAAACCGCCCAATCTAGCTGTATACGACGGGACTACCGATCCCGACGACCACGTCGACAACGTCAACGCGATGCTCGACTACCGCAATGATATCACCGGTCATCTCAAATGCCGACTGTTTTCGACGACCCTCAGGAAAGGGGCCATGGCTTGGTACAAAAGCTTGGCCCCCGAATCCATTACATCATGGAGAGTCATGAGGTCCATGTTCACCAGGAACTTCACGGCTTCCCGTCGTCACCCCAAGACTGAGGCGACCCTTGAAGCCATAGTGCAAAAGAAGAATGAAACGCTACGCTCGTACATCGAGCGATTCAACCAGGAAGCTGTCGAGGTGGATACCACCGAACACATGAAGAAGTACCTCCTCGAAAGAGGACTCTTGCCCGGCAGTGAGCTTAGCAGAGCCGTCGGGATCGAACCTCCCCGCACCTTGAACGAACTCCTGCACAAGGCCCAGGCCTACATCAGATACGAGGAAAAACAGGTGGCACACAATGCCCGCAGCGGACGTAATGCTGGGGATACCGAGCATTCCAAACGCGAGGACCCGAGCATCCCCCGTCGCAACGGGGACAAGCAAAAAGAAGAAAGACCTCGCGAGCTCCGAGAAGGAAGAGGCCCCGCGGGCCGATACAGCGAGTACACCTTACTAACAGCTCCTCGAGAGCGCATCCTCGCGGAATGCATCAACTCTGAATTTAAACAGGGCAGGGTCAGGTTCCCAAAACCTTCTGCGCCAAAGCCCCACACCGACAAATCCAAGTACTGCCGATTCCACAGGAGCCACGGGCATGTGACCGAAGACTGCGTCCACCTGAAGGATGCAATAAAAATTTTAATCCAAGAAGGGCACCTAAAGCAGTATACGAGGAAGAACGAAACCCCCAGACATGACGAGCCAGAAAAGAAGAGACCCCGGGAAGAAACACCCCCCGACAACTCTCCTTACCAAGTGGCCCTCTGCGTGTCACGCCCGGAAGATTTCTTCCTCCCCGAGCCACTGCCCGAAGGCAGAATCGCTGCACTCAGCCCCTGGGAAGACTTCCCAACCGCACTGGTAATATCAGGTGGGGGAATTAACGGGGAAGCCGCTGCCCTCTCAGTCAAACGCAAGTTCGACGAGCTCCTACTGACTGCCCCCGAGCAAAAGGCGACATTGACAAAATACCGGGGGAAATCCAACCCAATATCCTTCTTCCTGGAGGAACTCCCGGGCGGATCCCCGAACTCGGGCATCCCACTATTGATCAGAGCAAAGATGGCCCAGTTCGACGTCCGACGCATCCTGGTCGATCAGGGCAGCTCGGTGGATATCATGTACGTCCACCTCTTCAAGACTCTGAAGTTAGACAAGACCAACTTAGCCCCCTACGTCGGGTCGGACCTCCAAGGATTCAATGGAGCAACAACCAGGCCGTGGGGATATGTCGAGCTCCTCGTCACTTTCGGCGAACAGGAAACGGCCAGGGAAATCAAAATCCAATTCCTGGTCGTGGACTGTCCGTCCCTCTACAATTGCATCTTTGGACGCCCGACACTGGCCGAACTCACCGCGGTCCCATCCACCGTCCACCTGAAGATGAAATACTACACCAAATTGGGACGCATGGTCACCATCCACGGTGACATCGAAGCTGCCCGGCGATGCTACGACGCTGCAGTAAAAGGACAGGCCGTGGTCAGCACAAAGAGCAGCTGCAACAACAAAAAACTCAGGACCGAGGACCCTCCCCGGGGAGTTAACGCCATCGACCTCGACTGTCGCATTGGGCTAGACGAAACCGAAGAAGGGAAGTCCACCAAGGAACGATCTCTCGAGCACCCAGTTCGACCAATCCCCGACGGAGAGTTCAAGCTCATTCCCCTCGGGGACGATCCAGAAAGGACAGTGAAGATAGGTAAGGGACTGCCCGAGGGAACAAGAGAGAAACTCGTGGCATGCCTCAAGGAGAACTCTGACCTCTTCGCGTGGAATGCCGCAGAAATGCCCGGGCTGGACCCTGAGATCGCGTGTCACAAGCTAGCTTTAGACCGGGCAGCCAAGCCCATAGCACAGCGTAGGCGCAAACAGTCGCCCGAGAAGGCAGAGGCTGCCGAACGAGCTGTAAAAGACCTCTTAGAGGCAAATTTTATTTCTGAAGCCCAGTACACAACCTGGCTCTCTAATGTAGTCCTCGTTAAGAAAAATAATGGAAAATGGCATATGTGTGTTGATTATACTGATCTTAATAGGGCTTGCCCGAAAGATGCTTTCCCCCTCCCTAATATAGATATGCTCGTAGACAATTCTGCAGGTTTTAAACTCTTGTCCTTCATGGACGCATATAGTGGATACAACCAAATCCCTATGTCGCCCACAGACAAGAGACACACAGCATTCATGACCCCAACGGGCAATTACTATTACAACGTAATGCCGTTCGGGCTCAAGAACGCTGGTGCTACGTACCAACGTATGATGAACAAAGTTTTCAAGGACGAAATAGGGGACATGCTTGAAGTATACATGGACGACATGATCGTCAAGTCACACGAGGAGGTTACCCATGCTCGACACCTAACCAAAGTTTTCGAGCAGGCGAGGCAGTGCAAAATGAGGTTCAATCCCGAAAAATGCACGTTCGGAGTACGGGCAGGAAAGTTCCTGGGGTTCTACCTCACCGAAAGAGGGATCGAGGCCAACCCCGACAAATGCCGGGCATTCTCAGATTCCCAACCCCGAGGACCAAGAAATCGATCCAATCCCTCAATGGAGTGCTCGCCTCACTCTCCCGTTTTATCGCCAAGTCCGCCCAACACGCACTACCATTCTTCAGACTCCTTCGCAAAGAAGCTAGCTTCGACTGGACCGACGAATGCGAGCAAGCATTACTCCATTTAAAGAAGGTTCTCTCCGAACCCCCGGTCTTATCGCGACCATTAGAAAAAGAAACCCTATACCTGTATCTGTCCGTGGCGACCGAGGCCGTCAGTGCCGTTCTAATAAGAGAGACCGACGAGGGACAAAAGCCCATCTATTTTACGAGCAAAGCACTCCAAGGCCCCGAGCTCCGATATCAGCAAATCGAAAAGGTCTCCCTGGCCCTCATCAATGCGGCGAGGAGACTACGATATTACTTCCTCGCACACACGATAAAGGTGAGGACCGACCAGCCAATCAAACAGCTACTCGGGCGACCAGATATGGCCGGGAGAATGCTCAAATGGTCGCTAGAACTCTCCGAATTCGACATACAATACGAAAGTAGGAAAGCTTTGAAGGCCCAAGCACTGGCCGACTTCGTCGCGGAAATGACCCACTGCCCGACACCAGCAGAGGGCGCCCACAAATGGACGATCTTCGTCGACGGCGCCTCTAGCACATCAGGCAGCGGAGCCGGGATCATCCTCGAGAACGAGGATGGGATCCTGATCGAGGTTTCATTAGCACTGGCTTTCCCGACATCGAACAACCAAGCCGAATACGAGGCTTTTATCGCAGGCCTGAGGTTAGCCGAGGACCTGGGAGCAAAAGAAGTAAAAATATCCACAGACTCCCAGCTCGTGGCCTCACAAGTGCGAGGAGAGTACCAAACCAAGAACGACAACCTCGTCGAGTACTTGTCCCTTGTCAAAGAAAAACTTGAGAAATTCGAAAAGTGGGAAGTTCAACACGTACCTCGCGAGCATAATACACGGGCAGACATCCTCTCGAAACTAGCCAGCACGAGGAAAAAGGGTGGGAATAAATCAGTAATTCAAGAAATCCTTCCTCGACCCAGCATCGACAAACTACCTCCTCCACTCGAGGTCAACACCATCGGGGATGCTCACTGTTGGATGACACCCATCTACAATTACCTCACACGAGACGAACTCCCGGCTGACCCGAAAGAGGCGGCCACTGTCAAACGACGAGTGTGCTCGTACGTACTCCTCGAAGGTAAACTATACCGGAGAGGGTTCTCCATCCCGTTACTTAAATGTGTCGAGGAAGAGAAAGTCCCCGACATACTTGGAGAAATACACCGGGGAATTAACGCTCAACACCTCGGCGGGCGATCGCTCGCACGAAAAGCCCTTCGAGCAGGCTACTACTGGCCGACCATGCAAAGCGACTCAAAGGAGCACGTCAAAAGGTGTGACAAATGCCAGCGACACGCCGACATGCACCTCGCGCCCCCAAATGACCTAAAATCACTATCTTCCCCATGGCCCTTCGCGTGGTGGGGCATGGACATCCTCGGACCCTTCGTCACCGGATCATCCCAGAATAAATACCTCATCGTCGGGGTGGATTACTTTACAAAATGGATTGAAGCAGAAGCACTAGCAAAAATAACCGCACAGAACATTCTCCGGTTCTTTAAACGCAACATCCTCGCTCGATTCGGCATACCCCAGGCCCTCGTCACGGACAATGGGACACAATTCACGGACGGAGGATTCCAGGACTTCGTCGCCAGCCTGGGCACTAAACAGCATTTCACGTCTGTCGAACATCCACAGACGAACGGGCAAGCAGAGGCGGCCAACAGGGTAATCTTACGTGGCCTTAAACGAAGGCTCGACGACGCAAAAGGGGCATGGGTCGAGGAACTACATAGCGTCCTATGGGCTTATCGCACGACACCACATTCCACCACTGGGGAGACCCCATTCCGACTGACTTACGGCACCGAAGCAGTCATCCCGGTGGAAATACGGGAACCAACGAGGAGGATAGAAGAGCCCCTAGACGAGGAACTGAACGACGAGACCCTTAGAGCCGAGCTCGACCTAGTCGAAGAGATCCGGTCCGAAGCAGCCCTAAGGGAAACGTCCCTCAAACAGAAAATAGCACTACGCCACGATGCAAAAGTCATAAAAAGAGAGTTCCAGGTCGGCACCCTGGTCCTCAGAAGAAACCAGAAAAACCCAAAAGAGGGTAAACTGGCCGCCAACTGGGAAGGCCCCTACCGCGTCCGCGATAAGACGAGTAACGGGGCCTATTACCTGGAAAACCTACAAGGGGAAGAACTCGCTCGACCATGGAACGCAGAAAAACTTAGACAATATTACAGCTAAATATACCACGGGGAGACGTGGCTGGTACGACCACGCTCTTCGTCTCCAAAACCCCAGAGAGGAATCGCGAGACCCGGGGACGAGCCGGGGCCACATAGCGAACACAACCCTCCCCGACGATTGGGATCTTGATCGAGACTCAACGTCGAAGTACCAGGACAGGCAGGGCACCCAGCTCGCAATGGGAAAGCCCAAGCCTCGAGACCGGGGTTCGAACAACGGACCCGGGCCTCGATCCCAACGGGCACAAAGCCCGACACTTCATCGGTTCCCTAAACCGAGGAGATTAACGAGGTCGAGCAGAGTACGAATTCATAAAAGCAAATATCATACATACACGTACATAATGAATGACAACAAAAATATTCATATATTAAAAGCAATAACAACGGCCGAAGCCAAGTACGCCCGAATGCTATATTACATGCCCGAAGGCCAAAATACATAACGGGCACGCAGGCCACGTAATAAGGCACGCAGGCCATAACAAAAACAACATCAAAAAAAAAAAAAAAAAAACAATCTAAGACTCCGCTCGGAGCACTTCCTCTTCTTCCTCCTCCTCAACCCCCAGTTCTTCCTCGGCTTCGAACGGGCAGATGATCTCTCCATCCCTGACACAATAATTATGGGCCGACCCCTCCGTCACCAACTCAGGGTTTAGAAGCCTAAGTTGTTCGACAGCGTTGTCGAAACCCTCCTTGAAAACGGCCACCAGGTCCTGGTTGAGCGAGCGGATATGCCCCAGCAGCTCACCACGAGTACCAAGGGCACGCTCCTCCTCGGTCTCGTCGGCCAAAGAACGGACCTTTTCCTCGAGAGCTTCGACCTGGGCCCGCAGGCCAGCATTGTCCTCAGTCAGCCTCTGGTGATCGACCACCTGCTCCTCCAAGCTCGCCTTAGCAGCCTTCAACTGGTCCCGCTCCTTCTCTGCCTCTTCCAGCTTCTTGCTCAGCCCTTCCTGCAGCTGATGCTCCTCCTTGTAGTCCGACAGATCTTTGGACAGCTTGTCCTTCTCTGACCGGACCTGCACAAGGGCATCCTCAAGGGAGGCAGTAGAGACCGAAGTGTCAGTCAAGACCATGGCCGTCTCCATCACCCGGATGACAGCTGCCAGGTCCCTAGCCAACTCCTTGCGTCGGGCACCAGCGTCTTGGTCTAGAATAGCCTTTGCCTCAGGCGCCGGCACAGCAATCGCGTCCTCGCCCTTGAAGAACGACCGTTCCACGTAGCAAGGAGGCAGCAAGTAACTGCCCGGTCCACCACCCGGACTTCCCAGTGACGACCTCGAAAGAGTCCCAGCTGGACGCTTCCGTTTGTGGAGGGGAGAGGCCGCGGGCGGCGGACTGTCAGGTATATCTATCGCCCGAGAAGGGGAGGAAGGCGTCACGCTCGCCACATTCGAAGTCCCGGCCCCAGCATCACCGGCGGTCTCCAAGATACGGGCCACAGTTTTCTTTTTCTTTTTTGGCACTCGGTCAGCCGCACCGGCCTGATTCGCCAGCTTCAAGACTCGATCACGCGTGTTGGGCATGGCACCTGCGAAACATTACACACAAACATTAGCGAGCGAAAACATAGACAAAATTAAAAGACTAAGAAAAAACTGCCTACTCAATAACGCTAGAGCTTCCTCCTCGGTATCACACTCGAGCAAAGCCTTGGTATTGATGTAGCGCGTCTCAGTGATTGGCTCTCCGGCCTCATCAAGATAGGGCACGCCCTGTCGATTCGCCCAGAACCCCAAACTGAAGCTCTGCACATAATCAACCAGCTTCTTATACGCGAGCCTATCCTCAGTGCCGAGCATCGCGTATTTGATCTTGTAATGGGCCGTGGAGAGGTCGAAGTGATCGCGCTGCCACCTCAACGGTATCTTCGACATCAATGTCTCCTCCCTGTCTGGTGTTCGTTGATAATAATATAGAGAGTGAAGGGCGGCACGGGTGATCGGCATTACCACGTACCAGCGACCCTTGAAGTGACGGGCAGAATCCACGTACGTCTTGAACAGGCGCACGGGCTGTTTGAAAGAAACCCAGCTGTGACGACCACGGAGGCCAGACCGCTGAAGATGGAAGACGTGGAAGAAGAGGGCTCGAGTACACCCTATACCGAGGAACTGGCAGACCAACTCGAATGCCCGCATAAAGGCGAGGGCATTGGGGTGCAGTTGGGACGGCGCCAGCCGAAGCCATTTGAAGATCGACATCTGGAAGGAATTGAAGGGCAGTCTAATCCCCGCCTCCCGGAAAGCGAATTCTTACATAGTGAACTGCTTCCCCGGGAAATGATGGCATATGCGGTCCACCTCCTTAGGGGCACAACAGTACCAGTTCGGCGGGTCCTCCCGGCTTATGTTTTCGACCACAGCGTACGCGGGGATAGCCTCATCACAGAAATATGATTCCTCCTCCAAAGGCTCGTCCGCAACCCAGGAGAAATCGACCTGCCCGGAAGAGGAGGCGTGCTCGGTGCCATCCCTGACACTCCCATCCCCTACAGGTAGGCGAGCAATGGTTGCGTCTTCAGTCGAGGACCCAGAATCTTCCCCCCTCGGCCGTAAACGCCCGGTAGCACCTGAAACGCAGACAGAAAGAGTGAATTCGACGTCATATCAAATCCACCCTTCCACCGCAGGTCAAGTGAAAGGGCGTAGCAGCAACAGACACTAACTGTGCTCGCTCTAAAGATACGCACGTTCTAAAGAGACCGGGCAGAAAATTCATACAGCTTATGCAAATATTGCCCGGCATATGAAATTTCTGCCCGGCACAGTATAATCCTAACCCTATTTTTCTACCATCTACAGTACGTCTACAGTCCATTACACTATTCCTAAGTCAAACCTAACCACATTTCTACAGATACAACATACATTTGACGGAAAACAGAAAGGAAAATGATGGATTATGAAAACTAAACGGTACCTGACATATAGAAGTTGTAAAGAAGACGGTGGCGCACGGGCAAGAGACGGTGGTTCAGGTAATGAGACGGGCGGCGACGGCAGTTCAGACGGCCAAACGGGCAGACAAGAGAGAATATTTAGAACTTCCGGTGAACGTAGGAGCGAAAAAATGGAAATGAAGTTACTCAACCTCCTTTTATAGTGCCTGGCGCGTGGACCAACGCGCTAGGTCATCATTACCTACTGCCTACGTCGTCTTTGCACACAAAACGAAACGACGCCATTAAGTCTGAGACACGTCTATCCAAAAAAGAAACTGAAACGACGTCGGGCATCTGTCCACCTCCCCGGCTCATCAAGACGCCACGTCCCCGTGTCGAACCCTCGGCTGTTGCGAGGAAGATGCGTACCCACCGATCACTCTCCTTCCCCGGCACTACCATGGAAAAAGGAGCTCGCGAACAAGTATACTACAACCTCACATGCCGAACAGCCTCTCCTCCCCGTCAGCACGGGGGACCCCCTGTTACAACATAATCATCACTCTGACTCAGAGACTCGACTTGGGGGGCTCCTGTTCTGGACTGGGCCATGACGTTATGCCCGGCATGGCCCAATGCTCGTCGGGTCCAGGCCCAAACGACCGGACACTCGAAGGCGTCGGGCAAAGGTCTTTTCCCCCACATCAGAGAGACGTCACCTCGACAGCTCTCCTGTGTGTCGGGCAAAGAGTGCATTTCCCGCTCAACGATCTTCATCCACTGGTCATCAACCTAGGTCACGGGCATAGGTTACGTCGGGCAGACCCACGACTGCCACCTCATCTGGCATGTTACCCAACTCCCCTGTATTATCTCCTTAGGGATAGGGGCAGTTGGACCAGGGAGCAGACCTTTAGTCTAGGTCTTCACGCTTCTTACGCGTCCCCTGGCAGCTCCTCCTTGGGCCTAGCTAATCCAGCCCATTAGGAGCCTTGGCCCAGCGCTGGGGGCTCAGTATAAATACCCTTTCATAGTAAAGGGTCAGGTATTCTAACTTACACTCTGATAACCTTATTCTGTACCTCTTCTGACTTAAGCATTGGAGCACCTTGCAGGTACACCCCCCTTCTCACTCACATATTCTCTGGCCCAGTCTGCAATCTTTGGAAGGCCCTCCTGATCAGGTCAGATCACATAGGTTAATTACGTGTTAAATTAGGAGACTTTGAAATCAGTTATAGAGATCATAATTTTTATGGGTTTGACTGATCATTATAGGAGGTTTATTGAAGTTTTTTCAAAGTTATAGATACATTTGACTCATTTGACTCGAAAGGGTCAAGCTTATGTTTGAGATGTGCAATGTGAGGAGAGTTCTCAGGAACTCAAAGGAAGTTGATGTTTGATTTTATTAAGTCCAGGTGAATTCTTTGTTTTGTATTGTGATGTTTCAAAGATGGATTTAGGTGGTGTACTAATGAATAATGGTTAGGTTACGACTTATACTTTAGACAATTGAAACTTCATGAGAGGAATTATCCTACATATGATTTGGAGTTAACAGTCGTGGTGTTTGCGTTAAATTTTTTGAGGCATTACCTGTTTGGTTCCATATTTGAAGTGTTCAGTGACCACGGGAGTTGGAATTATTTGTTCGTTCAAAAAGAGTTGAATATAAGGCAGAGGAGTTGGCTTAAATTTCCGAAGGATTATGATTTTGGCTTGAGTTATCATCCTGGTAACGCTAATGTTGCAGTTGATGCTTTGAGAAGAAAGTTGTTGCATATATCGATGTTTATGGTTCGAGAAATGGGATTGATTGAGGAATTCAGAGACATTATTTTAGTGTGTGTGAAAAGACTCATAATAGTCTGAAGTTGGGTATGTTGAAACAAACCAGTGGTATCCTTGAAGAAATCAGAGAGGATAAAAGCCAATGTTGTAGCTGATGCTTTTTGAAGAAAGCCATTAAATACATATATGTTGATGGTTTGAGAAATGTAATTTATTGAACAATTCAGACGCATTAGTTTGTTGTGTGAAGAGACTCATAATAGTGTGAAGTTGGGTATGTTGAAGGTGACCAGTGGTATGCTTGCAAAACATTGACTTAAGGTTGAACTACATGATGGTTTTAATTAATCAAGGTAAATGAGAAGATTTTAGAATCAACTAAAATGATGTGATGAGGTTCAGAGACATGGTTTATGTACCAAATATATTAGAACTTAAGAAGAGTATTATTGAGGAAGGTCATATAAGTGACCCGAGTATTCATCCCGATGCTACTAAGATATATACAGACTTGAAAAAATTGTTTTGGTGGCCAATAATGAAGAAGGAAATAATGTAGTTTGCTTACGCTTTCTTGACTTGTCAGAAGTCAAAGATTGGACATTAGAAGCCATTGGGTCTGATGCAACCGTTGAGCATTCCCGTGTGGAAATTAAACTTCATTTCCATGGATTTTTTTTACAAGCTTGTCGAAGATGACGAAGGGATGTGACTCCATATGGGTTATTTTTGATAGATTGACTAAATCGGCTCATTTTATTTCGATTAAGATTAGTTATTCATTATAGAAGTTGAATGAAGTGTATATTGAGAAGTTTATTAACTTTCACAGTATTCCATCGAGTATTGTTTCTGATAGAGTTTTGATATTCACATCAACATTTTTGTAGAGTTTGCAGGATGCGTTAGGTACTAAGTTAAATTTGATTTCTTCTTATCATTCACAAACGTGCAGTAAGAAAAGGAGGACTATTGTATCCTTGGAAGATCTGTTCAGGGCTTGTAGGCTAGAACAACGAGGTGCTTGGGATAACTACTTATCATTGATTGAGTTCACTTACAACAATAGTTTCCATTCAATAATTGAAATGACACCGTTTGAGCAAATGTATGGTAGGAGGTGCAAGACCCCTTTGTGTTGGTATGAATTAGGTAAGAGTACAATGATTAGACATGAGATTTTACAACAAACCTTTGAGAAGATTAAGATGATCCAAGATAAGAGGAATAGTTTGTAGAGTATCTAGAAGAGCTACCATAATAAGAGGACGAAAAAACTTGAGTTCCTAGAAGGAGATCATATGTTATTGCGTCTCACTTCGGGGACAAGTGTTGGTCGAGCTTTGAAGTCTCGAAAGCTCACTCCGTGTTTTATCGATCTTTATCAGATTATAAAGTACATAAGAGAAATGGTCTATAGAGTTACATTAATTAATGTCGTTTCTTTCGAATCTTCGTGATGTCTTTCATGTGTCTTGGAGAAAATATATTCTTGACCCGTCTCATATGCTTCAAGCGGATGGTGAGCAAGTTAGAGATAACTTAACCGATGATACATCTCCCTTGATATTAGATGATTGCAAAGTGAAGAGCTTGAGAGGAAAGTAGATTGTGCTCGTAAATGTGTTGTGGGGAGGACCTGTTGGTGGAAGTATGACGTGGTAGCTGTAAACGTAGATGAGAAAGTCGTTTCTGACTTTGTTCCCTTCTAGTAATTTTCGAGGGAAAATATTTTCTAAGTGGGGGAGAGTTGTAACACCTTGAACTCAATTAATTTATTTAATTGAATTTAGATGCATTTTATTCAAATATTTAGTATGTGATGCACTTTTAATTAAATATATTTTGAGGTGTATGTGTGTGTGAGGTATAGAGGGGTGTAGTGAGAATGTTGATGGATTGATAGAATGATTAAAATAATTATAAATAATTATAATTAATGATTGTTTTTAATTAATTAAAATAAAATAGAAATAGAAGTTTTTGGTGGAGAATAGAAATTAAGAGGAAATAAGGGAAATTGTGAGAATTGTAAGGGGATTTGGGCCAAGGTGTAATTAGTAAAAGATAAATTTGATTTTTAAATAAAAAATGGATTAGAAGACCTAAGATAGTCAATACGTGTATTTAGAGAAATAAGGAAAAGTAAGAGCAAATTGAGAACAAGGATATGAGAGGAAATCACCATAGCCAAAGCTTAGAGTTTCTGCTGAAAATCATATGTAAGGGGGGGGATACTTTATATAGTGGTGTAATTGATGAAGGGTAATGAGGACTTCTTAATCATCTCTATGTTTTCTCTTATTTTATTATTGTTGATTATATGTGAATTATTGATTATGAATATAGGCAAAGTCTATTTCGATTGATATAGTGGTGTACTGATTTCATGTGAAACTATATGATTAAATTCTGAAAAATTATGTTATTATGAGTTGGGTTGAAATTATTAAAAGTGATGATAATCGATGTAATATATGTTAATCTATGCCTAATTGAGTATTTTAATATTGTATTAACATGTATGATTGAATTTTGTGCATTTGGGATCTATTGGGATCGAAATTAAATCTCTAATGAGGTTCAAATGGTGAAATTTTTTGATTTTGATGTTTCTGATCTAAGTAATCTCGCTCAACAAGCTACTGTGTTTGCTTAGCGAGCGTGATAGAGTGATGTATCTCTATTTTATGAGATGCTCTCTCAACAAGGGGAGAGCTCGCCTAGTGAGAGCTCGCCCATTGAGCTGCAGGTCACTAGCGAGGGTGGCCGTTCAGAATCTCATTGATTCAAGATAATTCATGTGACAATGCACTATGATGTATTGTTTTGAATTATGTGAAATGTTATGATTACTTTCATGATTATATGGTGATTAATTATGTATTATTGACATGATGATAAATAGTTTAGAAGGGGGACTATTTGTATGCTTGTATACATTGTTGTTATGATTGGTGAATAATAGTTTAGAAGGGGGAATTATTTTTATGGGTTAATGCGTGTTGGTTATGGTGAGAAGGGGGGGTCGTAAGATTATATATTATTATTGTGTTGATTTGTATGTACATACATCATTATGTCATGTCATTAAAAGAGGCATGTTTGCTAGTTCAGAAGGGGGTCTGGTGGCTTGTCCCAATCTTAGAAGAGGCTTCATGGGTTAAGAAGCAGGGACATGGTTCAAGAGAGAACCAAATGTTGATTTGGTATCACATGTATAATGTCACGTCGTATTTTGAGTTGCATTGCATATTTGTGTATGTTGTTGTGAAATGGGTGTGAGACCTTGATGATGTTAGTTGTGTATTAAATGTATTAAATGTATGATATGTTATGTGTTTATCTACCCTTGCATTCTTTACACCATTTTAAATTGAAGTTTATTCTCACCCCTTTTGCTTAATGATGTCCACCATGGACATCTTGCAGATACAAAGGGGTAGAGATGTTGTTATGTGTGGGAGGTGGCTTGTTAGAGCTATTCTTCATTTGCTTTTCATTTTATTGAAATTTAGTGGTTTTAGTGATATGATCTTGTAACATTGGGAATTGGGCGCTTGTTATGTTTTGAGTTGTGTCAAATTATGATGTTGAAGTATATTACTTTATTTCAGAAGTGTTAAATTGAAGTTGTTATTATGTTGATTCCGCTGCATGTTGATAAATGTTTTGAAATTTTTATTGGTTGGTTGTCGTAGTGACACCTTGGATTGTCGAGTAATTTTTTTTATAAGTTTCTGAGTTTAGGGTGTTATATCTGTCATAAGAAAGAACATGATGAAAGAGGATCATTATCTCTATTACCATGGTTATTGGAATCAAAACTACTATAACTGAGATCATAACTCCCAAATATTCCTAACTCTACAGGGTTTCAATCGACCTTCCCAATTATGTGTTTCGTGTTTTCAACACAATGCCTCCATATTTCCTAAAACCCATATTAAGTATTGGCTTCTATTACACAGTCATTTTTGTATAACTCTCTAGCAATCAACATTTATGACCAATGGAAAATAAAAGACGAATGATATAAGGGGCTTAATACCTCAAACGGTTGTGGATAAATGATAAATATGAAGACGAGATCATATAAAAAGAGTAAATTTCTTAAGAAAGTGCATGAGACAAACTCAAAAAAGGATAATGAGAGATGGAAAACCATTGCTTAACTATTTATAAAGTTTGATAAGCCCTTAGGATGAGTAGGTCATCATCATTAGATAATAGAATTGCACTTACTTCTTTGGGAGAAGAACATTAATGGTCTATGTTATAATTGTGGAAAGAATCATGGACATACATCGCTTGGACCTTCTTAAGATATTTCCATCATTAAGAGACATTAAATACATCATGTTCCCCAATAAATCCAACGTTTACTCGCCACTTAGACCTCGCCTAAGGAACTTGCCCATTCAGGCATTGCTTGAGCAACTAAACCTTTAAGGCGCATCTTGAGGGACCTACCATTTTAGACTTCTCATGAGGGACTCAACTTTCCAATTCTCTCATAAGGGGCTTGTATGTTTGTAAGAGACGGTGATTTCCTCGCATAAAATTACATCACCCTTCTAGTTTCGTGCTTGAGGAACTGTGAACCTATATGTCTTTCATTAATTATATCGGCATTATAGACCACATGTTTGAAGGATTATGATCTAGAATAAACTATTTGGTCTCAAAGAGGTTACTCCATATCATACTCAGACCATGAATGATACAGGAAGAGATTGGGCACAAAAAGATGGCAACACATGGCGAGCACTTAAGCTCACTTAATCCGGCCAATGCACCTTGGACATGGACCATATGATCTTTCTCAAGCACATAACTTTATAATTTCAATTTTGTCGATTAAAAAATTTCATAATTTTCAAATTTCTTTAATAGTTATTTATATTATTTTATAATTGCTTGTAATTAGTACCAACTTAGTTGTTACAATCTCTATTTTACTAATGTTGTGACTTTAATTATTGCATTTTACATTTTATATTTGTAATATCGTGAATTAAGTGTTGACTTATATTTTAATCAATGCTAGTTGTATGGATTTTACTCTAAAAAAGAATTCGTAGGAAATTTGTCTAAAAGATAATTAATACCAACTTTACAAAAAAGAAATAAATAAAGAAAAATAAATGATAATAGAGGAAGAAGCAAATATACAATTTATATTTGTAATATCGTAAATTAAGTGTCGAATTATATTTTAATCAGTTGTATGGATTTTACTCTAAAAAAGAATTAGTAGGAAATTTGTCTAAAAGATAATTAATACCAACTTTATAAAAAAATAAATGATAATAGAGGAAGAAGCAAAGATACAATTTATATTTCTAATGTTGTAAATTAATTGTTCATTTTACATTTTAATCAATACTAGTTGTATAAAATTTCTCCTAAAAATGAATTAGTAGCAACTTACAAAAATAAAAAGGCAAGAGAGGAAGAACCAAAGATATAATTTATATTTCTAATGTCGTAAATTAATTGTTCATTTTACATTTTAATCAATGCTAGTTGTACAAATTTTCCCCTAAAAATGAATTAGTAGTAACTTGGCAAAAATAAAAGAAAATAAAAAAAAAAAAACTTAAGAGAAAAAGTAGCAAAGATACAATATATAATTCTAATATCGTAAATGAATTATTGCATTTTACATTTTAATCAATGCAAGTTGTGAATTTTAATAAAAACGAATTAGTTGAAAAATAATAAAAAATAAAGATACAATATAATTTTGTCCATATTTATGAATGCTATACATCTAATATTCTATATATACAATGTAGTTTTCAATTACTAACACAGTTTCAAATAGTTTGTTGTGCATAGAGAAAAAATGATTAGCATGTTGAGGATATGCATATTGAGTGCAGTAGTAGCTCTTTTCCTTGCACAGCCCGCTCATCCATTAGACTACTACACTTATGCTCAGCAGTGGCCAGCGGGTGCATGCAAGGCCCCGACTAAAACTTGTAAAGCTCAACTTCCAGCTACATTCACCGTACACGGCATGTGGCCTTCTAATTTTGTTCTTCCGCATCCTAATAACTGTGCTAAATCGTTTAACCCGACTCTAGTAAGTTTCATTCAACTATCATTTCGTTTGCTCCATTTAAATAATTGTTGGGCTGACAAGTTTTTATTTTTTTTCTTGTTTTTATTTTACCAGATTAATTCACTTGCGCCACAACTTTTGAGGGTGTGGTCTAACATTAGGAAAGGCAAACGCAAGACTAATGTGGGATTTGGCGTCATGAATGGAATAAGCACGGCAGCTGCTCACCATTATCTCAATATAATACATATATATATATATATATATATATATATATATATATATATATATATATATATATATATATACATCATACATACATACATACATACATATATATATATATATATATATATATATATATATATATATATATATACATCATACATACATACATACATACATATATATATATATATATATATATATATATATATATATATATATATATATATATATCTATATATATGTATGTGTATACATACATACATATATGTATGTATGTATGTATGTACATATATATACATACATTCATATATATATATATATATATATATATATATATATATATATATATATATATATATATATATCTATATATATATATATATATATATATATATATATATATATATATATATATATATGTATGTATTTATGTATATATATACATACATACATACATACATACATACATACATACATACATATATATATATATATATATATATATATATATATATATATATATATATATATATATATATATATATATATATATATATATGAATGTATGTATGTATGTAAGTATGTATGTATATAAATATATATATATATATATATATATATATATATATATATATATATATATATATATATATATATATATATATATATATATATATATATCTTGGTGTTGTGTTTCTCCCTTGGCAAAACTTGTCATATTTATATATGTATGTATGTATGAATATATATATATATATATATATATATATATATATATATATATATATATATATATATATATATATATATATATATATATATATATATATATTCATACATACATATATTCATACATATATATATATATATATATATATATATATATATATATATATATATATATACATACATGCATGTATGTATGTATGTAAATATGTATGCATGCATACATACATATATATATATATATATATATATATATATATATATATATATATATATATACATATTCATACATACATACATACATGCATGTATGTATGTATGTATGTAAATATGTATGCATGTGTAATACCTCAAAATTTGTCCTCTCATATCCTCAACATTTTGCATAGCGTTTTGCATACATAAGTTCATGAAATAATCAAAAACATTGCATCATGTGTAGCATAGTTGAGACATAGGTATGTGATCAATGATTGGAGCAACTGAAGGCATTACAAAGGCAATCAAAGGGCCACAAAGCTTTTCAACCTTGTGCAAAAGGTTCACAACATCCCAAGAGTCTTCATTTAAAGCCACAAGCCATGGAAATATTTGATTTGATCAAAGGAGGTACGCAGTGCAACATTTCCTGATGAAAAGGGTCAAATTAGGGTTTCACTTCTACTGGACTTCTGCATGAAGTTATGATTCAAAGAGGATTCCATTGTCTTATATATGATGTCAAGTGCCTAGGGTTCAAATTTTGTCCATAAATTCATTTTGAAAGAGGTTCGAGTCGCCAGATGACTGAAAATCGAGGAATCGGGGAAAAGGAACCGAGCTAGGTAATAAAGGGGTCGACTCCTGACTTTTAAGATCGAGATCATGAAATTAGGGCTACAATGATCCTATGGTTCAAACATGTTCAAGAAATGATAGAGGAATCATAAAAAAATCAAGAAAAAAAATCATTTGAAAAGGGGTTAATTTCACATTTCCCTCCACTTTTCCTTCCACTTTCTTTCCACATGTCCTTTCATTATTTCCGTCTTGTTTTTCCACTCCATTTCCCTTGGAAACTTCTACCATGTTCCACAATCTTCTAGAATGTTCCAAGGAATATTCCAAGGAAAATTCCAAGGAATATTCCTTCTCCAACCCTAACCCTAACTAACTACTAACCTAACTCCATTCCTAAACCTAACTCCATTCCCAAACCTAGCTCCAAGCCTATCCCCTATATAATCACTAATCACTTCAATGCAAAAGGTTCCGAAGTTTCCAAATTTTTCACTCTCTCACAAATAACTTTTTCTCTCTCACTTTTTCCTCCATTTCCCTTTTCACCAAAGCTTTTTGAAGAAGCTCTTCAAGTTTCACATTGAAACTTGAAGATCTTGAAGCTTAACCTCCAACCTCCATTGATTTTGTGGATTATGGAAGAAGAAGCTACTGATTTTTGTGAGGATTTCAGCTTATCGAAAGTGCACGAAGGTTCAAGCATCAAGAACACATTTATTTTGCGGATTCGCGGTTTTCTTGGTTTTCTCTTCGATCAAGCTCTGATTCTTGCAACATCCACCAAAGCACTTCTCCGCTTAGTAGGTTGGTGATCTAAATCACTTCTCCTTTAAGTTATTCTCTTCACCTTGCCACTTTGGCGTTCTTTGATTGCTTTCTGCATTGCTTGTGATCGATTACGTTTTCGTTATGTGTTGCTTGCGATTTATGATTTGTAAAGGATTAGAAGTTAAGGTGTAGATAGTTATAGGATCTAGCATATGTAAATAAGCCCCAATTGAGTAGAAATTCGTGTTAGCATGACCATGTGTAGGTAAGGGATCATTAGAAGTGAGTTTGTGGCCAAAAGCACTTATTTCTTAACTTTTTTCACATTTTGGTTCAGTGTTAACCGGTTAACCATTTGGTTAACCGGTTAACGCGTGTGTTTTAGCCACAAACCAATGTTGTTTTAGGTCCGTTAACCGGTTAACCATTTGGTTAACCGGTTAACGCTGTTAATTTTTGGAATCTTTGCTTATTTGATAGCTTAGTCTTGATTTCTAGTGTCTTTAATGTTCATACATGTTTAGGTATTGATTTTAGGGAATTTTCTAGGTTAGTTTCGACATCTCATTCCCCCATTTCGAGTCGTTTCGACGCGTTTTCGTTCATGTTGCATATTATGCGTTTTTGTGTTCCTTTGTGTATAGCTTGATTTCTTGTATTTTGTTGCCATGTTTATGCATCATTTGGCATGTGAATAATCATGTTGCATTCTGTTTTTACATCTTTCGCATTGCATTAAGTCATTTTGCATTTCATTGTATCAAGATATGTTTCATTTCACATAATCATGTATGTATGTGCATTTAGTTGCATGCTTGATCATAGCATTCACATCAATTTAATTCTGAATTTTGCATTGAGTTTGACATTCTTGTTGATCTATCACATTGCATGTTCATAATCAATGATCATCATGTTCATATGCCATATTCATGTGCCATATTTCGCATACTTGTTGCATAATCAACCATGGGTGCATTCTTGCATAATCTCCCAAAAATGTTCATTGATCTTTCATTTATGTATGTTGACCTATGTTCAAATGCATGTTCATGATGAATTAGTACATGTTTCATTGAGTTTGTGCATTAAAAAATGAAAATAGCCAAATTTGTATTTTACATTTCATAGCTGACTTTGCATATAGGTGCTGTAAAATACATATTGTTTGTTATGTTTGCATGTTGTATTTGATCTTTTTACACCTACCTTTTAATGCTGCATGTTGGCTGTAAAAAATTGCTTTGTGTCATGCATTGTTTTCATGGTTGTTTGTGTATTATGGGCTGTAGTCGGTGCTGTATTTTTGTCTTAGCATTTTTTTAGTTCTATAGAATTAAAATAGAATTTAGATTGAGTCCTAGAGTCATTAGGATTTAATTAGTGTATGTTTGCTTTATTATTTTAAATAAAAATGCACACTAATCTTTGTTTTGTAGGGGGGAAAGGTATGTTTCCTTACACCTTATCCTTTTATTTTTTTATACATTTCTTTATGCATTTAATTCACTTTTTTTCCTTCCATATTTGTGATTGGTAGGATTTCCCCTTTTGTTAGGACCAACTTATCTTCCTTAGGAAGTAAGTTGCATCCTTTTTCTTCTCTCTTTTCCTTTTGCTCTTTAGGATTAGAAAAGCCTCACTCACCATTAGGACCACCATTATAATAACTAACTTAGGGTTGTGTCTGAGTCCCCCTTAGTTTTTGTCCTTTTCCGACTTGAGTCTTCTTTCTCATCTTCAAACAAAATCCAAAAAGACTTAATAAATGCATGAAAGGATCCCTTGTGTATAACCTTATTCCATGGGGCACTTGCATTCATCCCATCTTTGAGTGGTGTAGGCTTGTCTAGCATGATGTACAAGTCTCATCAAGGAGTTGTTTCACAAAGAAAACCTAAAAGACACTTCTTCACAAAAACAACAAAAACATGTAATAAAGTTCAAAAAGCTAGTGAACTTAAACCCTAATCCTAGGAAACAAGTCTTGGATAAATTCTCCTTGCTTGGTGTGCTTGTTCTATTATTCCATCTTGAAATGTAGTAGCAAGTACACATTCCATGGAAAAGAGTTTGAATTCACTTCCTTGTGCCAAATTCATACAAAACTTATAAAAGACAAAAACAAACAATAAGTGACTTTCCTGCGGGAATTCTCTTCTCTTCTCATCTCACTCACTCTCAACGCTAACTCGCGTCGACTTGTCTCACATGCAAGAAGGTAAACGCACTCGTACCAGACGAGCCTGCAACACCTGAGCATAGACATACGCAATTATAGCCATAAAAAAACACAAACAAATAGTTCCCGCCTGGTTAGGCGAACTACGTCGACTCTGATCCTCATTATCCCGATGAGGTACGTAGGCAGCGGGGTAAGGCCCGTTCGAGCGCATTCTTTATTTTCCCTACATTTCCCCATTCTTCATTTTCCATTTTCCATTCCAATTCCCTTTCCCATTTTCCATTCCCATTCCAGTTCCATAAGCAGTTTTATTCAGCAACACTTTTTCTCACCCTTTGAAGCAAAACAAACAAGCGTGGATCCCGTCGGGTACGGCGGACGGTCTGGGGTGCTAATACCTTCCCAGGTTGTAACCGACTCCCGAACCCAGATATTTGGTTCGCAGGACCCTGTCCTTTCCTTCTTCCTTAAGTTTGTGCAGCATTACCTTTCCCGTTCCTTCGGGATAAAAATGCCTGGCTGGCGACTCTACTTTTTCCGCGCCACTTTCGCGTTTGTACTAGGATGAAAATCCCGGGAGCGACAGCTGGCGAATCTGCTGGGGAACGAACCCAGAATCTCTGGTTTCCCTTGTAGAGTCAATCCTAGCGCCTGTTTGTGTTTGCTTTCTTTGGGTGTTTATATGTGTGTGCTGTTGTGCTTATTTATTGTTTTCGTTTACAGTTTATTTTACAGCTTTATTTACTGCTTTCAGTATTTATTTTCACATGCATCGTATGCTGGAATGTTTGGTTTTCATTTTTTCTGTGGGATGGGGTTACTGTGAGATGAGCTCGTAACTGGGGCTCGAGTGCACCCTAGGACTTAGAGTGGTTCCACTTTGGCTTCATGGCATCTTGCTATGTTGGTATTAGTGAGTTCCACGCCTTGACTTGCGAGCTTCTCGGGAATGTATTGATACCGGAATATTTCTGGGTTAATACACTACCTTGATAGTTATGTGCAGTCAAGGGACCGATCATTGAAAACCTTTGTGGAAACATCCCTCTCCAGTGATGACAGTGGCAGACCACATTTGTCGGCAAACCCACTCGCATCCGAGGGCCCAGTGGGAACTCGCATATGATGGCCTGGTTCTCTCATAGGAATCCAATTAAGGCAAACTGTTCGTATGACGATAGTATTGTGCCCTTCAGGATGAATGTACTATTGTTTCTCGATTCAGTGCTTGAAGCTGGGGACTTATGAGGGATGCTTGTTTTTCCGGACTCAATTGAGACCTCCCTGAGTAGTACATAATGCCAAACCGATTCCCTGATTTGGTCATGAGCCATTTCTCGGAAATGGTGAACATATTATTGCTATTCGGCTTTGAGAGTCCGTGATGTTTGACCCGAGTAACACACCCGTGAGATTGGGAGGGTTTGCAGGTTTGCAGGAACCCTAAACTTCAACATACCCACTTTTCCAGTATTATTCAGTAATATGATCTGGTTCTATGTTGCATTGATTCTGAGTTCTGAAGTATCTATACATAGACAAAAGTGACTATCCACATTTGGTTCACCGCCCAACACCAACATCAGATCCTTGATCACATGCTTGTTGCATACATAACATCATGGCATTTTATCATACATGTTCGGTTATTTCCAAAGATCCCATGTTTGAACAATGTCATTATATGTTCCTATATCCAAACTGGAATCAAAGCAGAAGGATCCCTTGGAAATAATCGAACATGGCATTTGCATGCATCCTTACTCTCATTACAGGTGTCCGGGGACAGATTCTCATCCTGATTTGGTTACTCTCCAGAATGGACAATTTGAATCACAATCATCAAGATATGGACATGGAACAATGCCGAGCAGAAACAGCTGAAATGAAAATCCGAATGGAACAACTCTTGGAGGACATGCAGACCTTGTTCCATGACCACATGCTATTGATAGAGAAAATTTACCAACTGAAGAAACAAGAGAACCAGGCCAGGGAAGCCCCAAAACTCCAAGAAGGGCACCATGTTCCCTTTACTGCTGCAGAAGTTGTTGGTCCTCCCCGTTCAGTGGTTTTGTTCCAAGATCGGGAAGCATTTCGCGGAAACTTTCCTCAACTTTGGGATCCAAAGCCTCTCAATTTGCAGACTCTCCCAGTTCATCAAAGGGAGGATAAAGGCAAAAACTGCAGACAAAGGCCAAAGACGTCTGAAGCCAAGTTTGATTTGATTCCGGTGTCATATGCGCAATTGCTTCTTTGTTTGCTCGAGCTTAATCTGGTTGAACTTGTCACCGTGACAGCCACGCCCAAAAAGCTTCCTCTAGATTTTGACGCCAGTTCCAGGTGTATTTTCCATTCTGGGGCACCCGGTCATCATGTGGAGAACTGTAAGAGGTTCAAATATCAAGTTCAATAGCTCATTGATTCAAAGGTGATCGAGTTCGCACCGATCAATGGGGATGTGTCAAGGGATTTCATATCAATGAAATGTACTCCTCCTTTCCTTACCACAAAAATTATCCCCAATCAGGGGTGTGTGCCTCCACTCTGGGTCGTAAAGACATCGCGCCAGTCACCTCTACCCATTCACCGATCCAACATAAGGAAGAAAGTGCAGAATAACTTCAGATGTTCGAATTCATCTCAGCATCAGAACTATCAACAATAGGGGAGACTCAAACTTAAGCAGACTGAAGAAGTGTTTACTCTAAGTCCCAACCCTCCTAGTCAAGTGTTTGCCCGTTTGCTCGAGAGTTCTTTGATTCAGCCAAGGAATGTCTTGCCAATGCCCTACCCCATTCCCCTATATTACAATATGGATGTTACGTGTGAATTCCACTCCGGAACATTCGAACATACCATTGACGAGTGCAAAGCCTTCAGGTACAATGTCCAATATCTAATTGATTCAGGGATCATTACACCAGAGGTGTATCTTAAGAGCTGAAGCCTTTTGATCCAGCTGGCCATGCAGACTGCACGAAGCTCAAGTCAGGAGACGTAGATTTTCTTTGATGCATATAAATTGCTTTATTGTATTTCGAGATTACCTTCAGAGCTGTTGAAGGAATCTCTTGTTTTTCTGTTGTGGATTGTGACATTTTCCTGTATTTCAGTATTATTGGCAAGTGATTGTATAAGTTTTCACACGTTGGCTATTTTTTTGCTTTATGGAAGTTTTCAGGTGCCATTGTTTCAACTTTTCTATCCTAGCAATTTTATTTTGATATTGAATTCCCGATGCTCAGCACTTTCTCCGCACACACTCATAGAATTTATCTTATGATGTGGCACTCTGTGGGGTATCTGTCCCCCAATCTGAATGAAGTGGGGTCAGTGACATGTCATTTTCATGCATATCATTTTTGCATACTAACGAGTTATCTGGATTTCCTAATTTATTTGACCATTTCAGGAGAAGTATCGGCCATACCAGTACGCTACCCGAGTCAAATCATGAATACCGTACATACTGAGTTAAACGAGTTTCGCACTCATATGGGGGAGTTCATGGCAGCAATGCAGGGTATAGTGCAGGGACAACAAGAAATGAGAACCGCCATGCAGAGGCTTAATCGCCCACAGTTTGATCCTCCAATGATTACCTTGGACGTCCAAGATAATTTGATCAACAACACTGTCATTCCACCTACGTAGAATAGGCCTCCTACTCCTGAAGGCGTTGGTCCAATTCATGTTCGTGTAGCAGATCGACAGGAGGATCAATTTACTTTTCTCAATAAAGATATGGGATTCGGTCCTAGGGCCAATAACCAAGACTTCTAGATGCTAGCCAAGAAGGTAAAGGCTCTAGAATGCAAAGATACCATTGGCATTGATGTTGCTGATATAGGGCTGGTTTCAGGGGTGGGCATTCCTCATAAGTTCATACCTTCTGTTTTCGACAAGTACAGTGGCAGATCTTGCCCGAAAACTCACTTGCAGGCCTTCTATCGCAAAATTGCTGCACATACCAAAGATGAGAAGCTTTGGATGTACCACTTCCAGGACAACCTATCCGGGGGCTCACTGGAGTGGTACACGAAACTGGAAAAGAACTCTGTCCGTAACTGGAAGGAACTTGGGGAAGCCTTTCTCAAGCAGTACCAGTATAACATTGACCTGGCTCCCAACCGAACCCAGCTTCAGAGCATGTCACAAAAGAACTCCAAGAGCTTTAAGGAGTACACTCAAAGATGGCGCGAGGTTGCAGCCAGAGTACAACCATCATTGCTGGAGAGAGAAATGGTAGACCTATTCATGAATACCCTCCCGGGGCACTTCATAGAACGTTTAGCAGGCTGTTCAGCTAACGGTTTTTCTGATATCGTCTTGAATGGTGAAAGAATTGAAAACTGGATGAAGCGAGGAAAGATCCAGGGCAATGACGCCTCTACTTCTGGGACCAAGAAGCCGTTTTCAAATGAGCAAAAGCGACAGTACGAAGAAGCGGGGGAAGTTTGTGTTCAGCGAAAGAGGAGAAATCAACGTTCACATTACCAGACAACATTCGTGATCATCCCAAGTGCCACACGTTCAAAACAACAAAATAGTCGCCAACGTAATCCTCAACAGGGTCGTCAGCAAAGGAGAGAAAGATTTTTTGACCCTTTGCCAAGGTCTCACACTGATCTTCTTCAGCATTTGCTTCAGTTGAAGTTGGTTGGGCTTCGCAAGCTGTCCCCACGTCCTTTTCCACTACCAGATGGATGGGATGCCAATGCCCGCTGTGATTTTCATTTTGGGGAGCCAGGGCATCATATTGATAGGTGTAAAGCTTTTCACCACACGGTGCAGCACTTAATCGACTCAAAATCTGTCAACTTTTCTTGATTTAAAGTCTTCTTATCAAAGTTTGTCGGGAAGAGTTAAAGCAATAAAGCCAGAAGTATTCCAGATACTCTTATTTTTGGCAATGGTGCGTCTTGTCAGGGCATTTTCATCCCTATTAAGGGGAACTACGTCGCTCTGATTCTTCATTGGTCTGGGGTCAATGGAGATACGTAGGAGGAAGATCGCCAGGTCTTTCCGAGCAACCTTATTGTGAAACTTCATTCCCCAACTTTACTTCTTCTTTCAGACGTCTCGTATCAAAGTCAAAATAACTAGAAGATGTATGATTTCCATGTCGGATATGCGACCATTGGACCATAAGTCCATTAGTCCAGAAGGAGTTAAGCCTCCTCAACAATGGCGATGCTCAGTTTCTTTACTGCATTTTCATTTGTAGTTTCTATTGTTTGTTTAAACATTTGTATGCATGCATGAAATTTATTTGTTTTTGAATGTTAACCATAATAAAATGCACATGTTTTTCTTGAAGTAATCCATTCGTATTCACTCGTGATTTTGTGTATTTGCATCGTAATACCAAATGTCGTGCTTAAACTCTATAAGGGAGAATGATGAAATGAAAACGCAAAAATCTTTAATTGTGTGATTTTGAGAAAGACCCTGTTGACGATGTACAGGCATTGTTTCAAATCCTAAACACCGGAGATATAAGGGAGATAGAACCTCGCCAACCCATTTGAGCCTTGAAGTATGGGTTTCTTTTCGCATGAAAAACCCATTGCATTTAACCAGGGGCAGGGTAGGCGTCAGTTAGTTTGACCGAGCGTTCAAATTTCAAAAAAAGGGAGTGCACATATGAGGATCCATTACCTTTCGTTGTACCAAATTGAAAGGTCCAATGACCAGAAACCGCAATGGTTATCCCAAGTAAAAGGTCCAAAGACCGGATACCACAATGGTTATCCCTCATCAACCAAGAAGTGAGACAGTCACAACCCTTTCAAAGCAATCAAGACAAACAGTGTCACACGATTTGTTCAAAAAAGAGAATTGAATAAAAGGAAATGAAAAAGCCCGCTAAGTCGAAACTTGAAAACAAGCGACTTAGGCAAAAAATTAGGGCATCCCGCTGGACTTTGCAATCAAATATTCACAAGAATCAGTCCAGGAAAAACTTAGGGATAAGCAAAATAATGCAAAAGCGAAAGATGAAAAGGATTACACAAGAAAGATCCTTAAAATAAGAACAAATTCGTGTGGCACAGACACGAAAGGCAAAGGGGTGACTGACTCCCAACAACAACCTGATTGGTGCTTAAATCGTTAGTGTAATTAGTTCCTCAACCATCACAAAACCCTTTTTGAGAGGTGAGCGCTTGTGAAAGTTAGCTGAACATGGGAATGAAGAATATCACGAAGATGGGTGGGCACAAATAAACTTTGAGCCTGTATCTTTTGTTTTTATAACCGTGAACCATGCCACGATACAACCCTCAAAAGTCCTAACTGAAACAGGGTTATTTTTGAGAGCATGCTACCATGAGACCGCGTTCCTGACTCCTATGAGTTGTGTTAAAAGTTCTTTGTTGGTGTTACATATTCATGCTTTCTTCTATCAAAATCAATGTCGTATTTAACCAGTGATTCACTCACAATGGTTTGCGACATCTTTTTCAGTAAAACTTCAAAATTAACATGTGTGTTGCATTAGAATTTTCATTCTTAGAATAAACATTTTCTGCTTGCATACATTTGTTTGGCATCATAAGAAGTTCACGTATGGAACCTCAGTCCAAAAGCTTAATCTTGCCAAAGTTGAGAAGTCTGAAACTTCTGAAGGACAATCACGTCGAGATGCACTTTTACAAGAAACTCCATTGAGTAGGAACTTTCCCAATAGTCGTGGTAAGAGCCAACTAATTTGAGGCAATCACGTCGAGTTCTCTTCAAAATTCCACCAAACTGGGACAATCACTTCGAGATTCAAATCTCTCAAAGAACCATTAGTCTGAGGCATGCATGCAAATTTCAGCCAAACTAGGGCAATTACTTCGAGATCCAATCTCTCAAAGAACAACTGGTATGGGTGTTTTCTTCAAAACACAGTTAGTCAGAAGTGATCACTTCAAGGCTCGTACTGGGGCAGGCCACCCCAAGGGCACTAGAAGTTACTTTCTCTCAAAGACAGTTAATCAGAGGCACCTATCCAGAGTTCAATATAATGGGGCAGAATATCTCATAGTGATATGAAGTATTTCATGAATCCTCGCGAGGAAAATTCTTTCACAGACCCTGCAGGCTGGGGCAGTTATTTCTAGATCTGACGAATCTCTCCAAGAGTTTGAAGACATTGAGGCATTTCGTATGTCATGTTTTCTGTAAAATCCTCTTGAGACATTATCTTCCGATGGACCTTAATCGGAGGTGTAAACACCCCAAATTTGCCCTCACCCATTCACACCATGGCTTGTGACTCTTTTCATTTGCATAAGTTCAACCATAGCATCTCATATTGCATGTTTTACTGCATTAATTCAAAGTCATCTGCATCTAGGGTTTGTGATCTGAGCAATCCCTGAGCCATTTGAGCCACTCCAAAGGTCATCAATCTTCTCAAGAGGGTCCATATATGTTAAAGCATCATATTGTATCCTCCCAAGATCAAGGAAGTCAAATAATCACAAGAACTGAGAAAGGCATGGAAGCAGAGCCAGGCTTAACTACACAGATGACCTAAAATTAGGGTTTTGGTTTCAAAGGCCATAAATCCAAATTTTTTGGTCATTATTGATTCTATGGGTCTCTATATGATATGAGGATCATGCATATCAATTTTCATGAAGAAATCCAATGGGGAAGGCATCTGATCAAGGGATGACTTCTTGAGCAAGTCAGTGCAAAATCAGGGCATCTAAGGCCCCCAATCACACAACCAAAGGGTTTTCTCCATCATTTTGAATGTATATGATCTTTATTTGATCATAGAAGGTGTTAAAAGTTCACAAAATTGAAGAATTTCAAGCCATTTGCAAAGTTGCCTTTTTGGGAAAGTGACTTATAATGTAAACTTGCCATTTTGGGAAAGTTTTTCAACCTCCTCTTTTTGATTCAAAAATGCTTCAAATAAAAAAACTTTGGTCATGAAAGTTGTAGATTGGATCATTCCCTTTTCAAAAAGTACAAGAACTCATTCTAATTCATTTTGGATCAAAAGTTATGGCTTGTCAAAGTTGGGAAAAATCACTTATTTTGCACTTTGGCACCAAAGAGGGAAACTTGCAAATTCACATGCCAAGCATTTCTATGACTTCAAAATTACTTCTAACCATCATACAAACATAACACATGACCTAAAATTCATATTGGCCCAAAGAATCATTCATTTCCATGCCTTGATCATTAAGAAATCCAAAAGGGGCCAAAACTCCATGAAATTGCAAAAAAAAACCATAAGCTTCAATCCACTTGCTGGTTTGCTTCAATCTCACTTCCATGGTTCTCCTTGATCACAGCTGCACAAGACATGCTCTTGTCCTTGTCCTGAACTTGCCCATACCTCAAAGGACACCTAACCTTGACTTTTGGCAAAATGGACCATACCAATCAGCATAGCCCACACCAACTCCACAGACCTATCACAGTTTGATAAGTGGACCAAATGGAACTCAAAACACACAAGTGGCAAGCCTGAAAACACAACATCACCATAGCTCACAAAAATCCCTCTTTTGCACTTTCTATTGAATCTCATAGCTCAGTCACCCATTCTCAAAACTTCTCCCACCATTCATCCCCAAATGCATCACTGATCACAAACCACCCTTTACCTTGCCCTAAAAGCCACCACACACCAAATACGATTTTTCTCCCCTTTGAACTGAACTGAATCAATCTCACAAACTAGCCACAAAAAACTTCAACCAAGCATCAAAGCTTCTTCAGGGAGATCATTGGAGGGGTTTTGAAGCAGGGAAGCAGTCTGAAAGCTCCAAGTTTGGAAGCTTCACCTCAGGTAGCCTCGCAAAATTATTTTTCCAGAAACTCTTTTTTAAGTTATTGAAATGGTCTACATGCTCCCCTGATTGCTCTGCACCTTTTATTTTTGAAAATGATTGATTATTGAGCATGTACTGTATCTCTGAAAGTTTGGTCATTTTTAGGTTTTGATTCGTATCTGGAGTTTGAGTGAAAAGAAATTGATTTTGAGAGTGAATTCGTGTTTAGGAAGATTGAGAGGTTTGATCTGGAGCTTTACAACTCTTAAAATGGTCTAGGGAGATTTTTGTTCTTGAGAGGTCGCCAGAGAAGACGACCGGAACCACTGTTCCGGCCGTCTGAACTTGTTTAGCCCTAATTAGGATTTAGCCACGTGATTAAGTTAGTTTGAACTTGGAGCGTTAGATGAAGCTCAGCGCGCGTGAACCTAGGGCCAGGATCTCCCAATTAGTTTTTAATTCTGATTAATTAGATTAATTAATTAGGGTTAAGTTAATTAAGCCAGTTTGAATGTAGACCGTCCAGATGCGCGCCAGGTCTTTCCCTCCACCCCAGATTCAAATCCTGTCCTTTGGATGCGTTGACTTCAGTTTAATTCATTTTTTATTTCATTATTTTTCTTATTTCTTTTCACATTTTATAAAAAATAGTAAAAAGACTTCAAAAATTCTGAAAATTTTTATCACACCTTTTATTAATTTTCAGAACCCAAAAATATTTTTATTTTTATTTTTTTGCATTAAAAATTATTTTTAAATTATTTAATTGTTTATTTTTAATTAGTTAATGGAAATTAATTAATTAAAAATACATTTAGGTATTTAAAAATCACCAAAAAATTCACATTGCATTTTAAAACATTTAGAAACATTTTCCAACTCTTCAAACAAATTTATTTTTGGTTCTTGACCTATTTTGACATTTTTCATTGGAATTAAAGTTATTTAAAGGCAATATTTTGGTCCTAACTTAGAAAAATTCATTCTGCCTAACCATGAAGAGTTTGATGATGGTTCTTCTTGCATTACATCCTTCATGTCATGTAGTTTCTAGGATAAAATTGGTTTGAATTTATCTTTCATTTTCAAATTAATGTGCATTTTTCCTTTTGAAGTGCCTTGAAACCCTAGATGACTTGAGAAAATTATAACTTCCATTAGGTTAAGACATAGGTCCCCTCCTTTGGGAAGTGAACTTGTGTAGGGTTAGGGTACCTTTGATCCCATTTTCAATTTTTTATCATGTCATTTGCTTCTGATTTTGAATTTTTGCATTGCATGTCATGTATAAACCCTAATTCTTGCCTTCCTTTGCATCCATCTCTCATTTGCTTGCATACATGAATTTTCCATGACATTTTATGCATCAATATGACATATAAGACATCTCAGGACATATTAGAATCAGGTTTGATCATTGCATCTTTCATTTGCCATGTTGGGCATTCATTTCATTACATAAACTTTCATGAACTTTTATGGTTCAAAGCATGCTTCATTTGCATCCTCATCCTTGTATGATCACCCACAACTCTTGACATATGTTTGCATCATCTCTTAGCATCATTAATATCATGTTTATGCTTCTGGTTTTGGTTTGCATCCTTGCATCTCATCTCATTTTCACTTCATTTCACTTCCTTGTTACTAACTTTTCAGGTGGTAGGTATTTGAGAAGTGAATTTGCCTTCACTTCTCATAATCTCTTCTCATCTCTTATGCATTCATTTCTGAATTTTACTTATGTATTGGAGTGAGTTTGCTCATTCATGTCTCCTTCTCACCCTCTTTCTTCAAGCAACTTATCTTCTTAAGTGAAGTAAGTTGACTTGCTTCTTCTGTTTCCTTCTCCTTTCATCTGCTTCTTCCTTGGTGGCTTTTTCTCTTGAAGATCTTTTGCAAGCCTCATAAACCCTAGGAACCCCCAAGAATGATCACAATTAGGGTTTGGTTAGTCTTCCATTAGTTTTACCTTTGTGTCATCTTTGAGTCTTCTCTTCTCATCTCATAATCAAGGACTAAACCTTAAGGGTCTTAAGGCTTTGTGATTAAGCTTATGCCTGCATCCTTCTATTAGGATGGAGTGTATAACTTTAATCCTAAGTGTTAAACCCTTAATGTGTTTCAATCCTTTAGTCAATCCACTTAATAATCATCAAGACATCAAACTTGTAACTTGGGCCTTGCATTAGGGTTCTAATTCTTCCTTAATTGGTTAAGAAGGACTAACCCTAGTGTTAATGGACAAGTCCCCTTCAAGTTGTCTTACAAACCATAAAAATAACTTCTTCATCTTATCATTAACTAAAATCCACTCTAATAAAGGCTTTGTTTTGTCATGGGGTTAATCCCTAATCATGGATTAAGTTGAGGAGCCTTCCTCAGCTTAAATGTTCTCATCTATTATCCTTCTATTAGGATGGTGTAATGGGTCCATTAAATCTTTGATTATGGCTTAAACTCATTACTTAACACTAAACATAAGCTCCAAAAACATCTAAATAAATGCAAGTAGGTTAATGATCTTAATCCTATATCATGGTGATTAAGTGTGAGGTGTTTACTTCATACTTAAGGTATCCTCATTACCCCTAATCAGAGGGAGGATGTGATGAGTTTACTAACCCTTGGTTTAGGCTTAAGCTCATTTTCTTATGACAAATCCGAAAAAGCAATAAAAGATTGAAAACACAAAAAACAAACAATAATCATCTCCTCCGGGATTCTTTTCTCATCTCATTCACTCACAAATGAGAACTCGCTTCTTCCGTCTAATGCAAGACAGTTTGCACCTGAGCCAGATAGGTCATACACTTGAGCATAGGCAAGCAAGCAGTTCACAAGTCAATTTATCTTTTCGGTCTCTTTGAGTCGAACTACGGTGTTATGACTTCCTCATTGCACGAGAGGATACGTAGGCATAACTTAACAGTTATCGAACAAAAGTCTCCGTATATTCCCCCTCTTCCAGCATTATTCTTTAAGCCTCATAGTCTTGAGCTTTACACTCTTGTTCTTACACTGACACTTTTCTTATACACTTAACATTTCTTTTACACTGACACTTGCATTCTTTCCAGCTTTGATACACATATTGCACTGACACTACCCCTTTTAAAACACAAATCTTTCAAGCGTGGATCCCGTCGAGTACGGCGGACAATCTGGGTGCTAATACCTTCCCAGGTTGTAACCAACCCCCTTTCTCAGTTTCTTTGGTTCGCGATCGTCTTATCCATCTTTTTTTAGGTTTATGCAGCATTACCTTTCCTCCGGGATAAAAACGCCTAGCTGGCGACTCTATTCATTCCCTCTCTTTCACCGACCGTTCGCGTCTGTACCCCTCTTGGCCCTGTGTCATCAGGTGGGAGCGACAGCTTGGCGACTCTGCTGGGGAACCTTATACTGCAACCAGGGCTTCTGGTTCTTTTTGGGGGTTCCTCCTAGCGCTTGTTTGATTTGTTCTTATGGGGGTGTTATGTGCTAATTGTGTTTATTTATTTGCTTTATTTATTGCTTTATGTGCAGCTTTATTTATTGCTTTCCTTTACAGTTTTTCATATTTCATACTGTCATTATCATTGCTGGATCTGGTTTTCTGTTTTGGTGGGTGGGGTTTCATTGAGAGTTTAAGGTCTTATACCTGGGACTTGAGTGACACCTAGGCTAGAGTGGTTCATGATCTTTCCCATTCCATTTCGGTCTGGTGCGGGAACATGAAACACGGTTCAAATGTGGGTTTCTTCTTGAGAACTCTGTGCTACGGATTTCCTGTAGTGCTAGGGCTATCTGGGAAGCCTGCTAAGTCTGGATGACCTTTATTATGACCTTCAGAAACTGAGGTGAATTAGAGGAGGATCTTTTATGGTTATTGTAAACACTGTACCTCAGGGTTAGAAGTGTTTACACTTCTCATAACTGATCCAAGTCTGAGGATCTTTGTTTTAGAACACTACATGTGAGGGGGTTGGGCTGTTTATAGGTTTGCAGGTACCCTTGGCCATATCATACCCTGTTAACTATTTGGTTTAAGAGTACTCCACTTTGGACAGTTCTTGTGATTAACCCTGGACATGTGACTCTTTATTTGAGTCCCCCAACTTGGTTACTGAATTTTTGAACCTCCACCTGGACCTTCTTTTGAACATACATGGACTTATATCAAGATAGATAATCAGATCCAGCTTGATCACAAACCCTTGCATATCATTTTCATACTCATCATTTGCACCATTTAACATTTGCTTATTTATTTTTCAGGGTATCCACATTATATCTAGCTTGGTTTTGACCCCTTCTTCTGCATAAGACCTCTGCTTCATCAGTTATCTGCTTCAGCTATCTTCATCATCACCAGCATCAGCCTGTCAGTGGCTTATCTCCAGTATCAGTCTGTGATCTTCGTCAGTATCAATCTTCAGTTCCTTCAGCAGTATTCATGGTTACTCCCAAGAAGAGCAACATATCCTACCATTTCTTTGAGCCTGTGTTGACTGGTATCAGGCAAGTCCAGTCACTTATCACACCTGACCACACCCCTTTGTTTAGAGAGCATTGTGGGGGTATCCTGGATATGGTTATGGACCTTGACCCTTCTTAGAGGAGCATGATCCACACCTGCTTGCAGTTTTATGACCCTACTTTGAGATGCTTCACCTTCCCAGACTTTCAGTTGGGGCCTCTACTGGAAGAGTTTTCCTCATTGATTGGAGTACCTATCAGGGGTGGACTCCCTTTCAACCCAGAAATGACTTCTCCCAGCAATGGAGAAGTAGCAAAAGCATTGTACCTGGAGCCTGCCTTGGTTGAGCAAAGTATGACAACAAAAGCTGGGATCCCTGGTTTGCACTTAGACTTCTTGATTTCTCAGGCCATCCTGAAGGCCTCCTTGGGAGAATGGAGGGCAGTCTGTGCACTGTTAGCCCTCAGCATATATGGGGTTATACTGTTTGCAGATGAGCCCAAATTTGTCAGCAAGAATGCCATTCATCTCTTCCTTCTGAGGAACCCAGTACCCACATTGCTGGGAGATTTCTATTACTCCATCCATCAGAGGAATGAGAAACAAAGGGGGAAGTTAGTGAGATGTTGTGCTCCTTTGTTTCACACCTGACTGCTCAGACACCTACCTAAGTCAGATGCTTTCTTGAACCCTCACCAGCAGAAGAATTGGGCCAAGAGGCTCATTGCTTTGACTTCAGATGATATTAGATGGTGCACCCAGAGCACCAAAGGCAAGGACATTGTCACCAGCTGTGGACAATACCCAAATGTACCTCTGATAGGAGTAAAGGGTTGCAACAACTACAATCTTTTGCTGTTTAAAAGACAACTGGGCTATGCTTTGGTTCACCCTCCTAGAGTGCAAGATTTAGCTGAGACCCTGTATTGTGAAGTAAAACCTAATTCAGCTGTTGTCAGACAAACATCTTGGGCTTGGGACAACATCTAGACAAAAGGGATGGCTATTCTTGGAAGGTGTAATAATGTTGCTTCAGCTCAATGCTATGATTGGTCCCGTACTAGAGCTCAGATTGTTGGAATGCCTTTCACCATTGAGGATATACCTGGACCATCTACAGCACAGCCAACAGCAACTGTCAGCCTGGAAGAATTTGAGAAGCTAAAGGAAAGGAATGAGAATCTGTCTCAAGCTTTGAAGAAGACCCTTTGGGAAAGGAGTGATGGTCGTCTGGACATTGAGAGGTTGGAGAAGCTTAGGGTAGAGCATCTGGCCAAGATTGAGAAGACAGAGGACTACATCAGGAAAGCAAGGGCTGGGGAACAAATATTGAAGAATGCCTATAAGGAAGCCAAGATTTAGAAGGCTAGGACTGAGCTCTATCTACAAGAAAGTCAGGCTAGGTGGGTCAGGATCACTGAAGCCCGGACACAAGAAGATCAGAGAACTCAATCCAAGATTGAACAGTTAGAGGCCAATGAAAAGAAGCAGCAGGAAGCTTTGTTGGCAGCCCAAAAGGAGATTTCAGAGTTAAAGCTCAGAGTTGGATTGAAGAGATCAAAGGACCAGGACAGGCACAAGAAGCTGACCACTGCCATTACCACCAGGAACCTCCTCATTAGGACCATTACAGAGCACCCAGCTGGTCCAGTGACTGAGGCACTCCTGAATGAGGTCAAGGAGGATGAGTTTGGATTGGATGTTTGATTCTTTGTTTATTGTTATTTCCATTCGATGTACTTTTTCTTTTTCTGTATTTTTGACCCTCCATGGGCATATGTTGTAAAACAAACTATGTATTGTTCACCTTTTGTAATATATTTTAGTTTGTTTCCATTTGGGCTTTTCTCTCAACAACATCAAGCATCTTCCTCGCGGTCTGGAAAGGTCAAAACCAAGAACCAAGCCGGATACCTTGGAAAACAAATAGGCATACTGCATTGCATACTAACTTTTGTTTTGTTTTGTAGGTCTTGTTATTATTTTTATTTCTAACTTTGTTGTGATCTCAGGAAACATTGCTCGTCGCCGAGTGTTCCCTGTCAACCGCACGCACCGGTACCCTACTCGCAACAACCTTCCTGGTATTCAAATGGAGCAAGTACAGCAGGACCTGACTGAGGTCAGAACTCAGATGGCTAATGAAAGAGTGGAGATGAGAAACCAAATGACTCAATTCATGGCTGTAATGACTGGCTTGGCCCAGAGTCAAGAAAGGTTAAGGGAATTGGTGGAAAGACAAACTCCCGAGGAACCTCATCTTGGAACTGGAGGAACTAGTAATAATGAGCGGGGCCAGCCTCATGTTAATCCACCAGTATTTGGACCTCATCTAGATCCGGAAGTCAATATCCCGAGAAATGTGCAAGGAAATACTGATGGGGGAGAATCTTGCAGGAAGATCCCCAAGAAGAGCAATTTACTGTTATGGGAGCTAGAGACGAAGTCTATGATAGGAGGTTAGATGAAATTGCTGAGAAGTTGAGATCTTTGGAGTCCCAGAATTCCTTGGGCTTCGATGTAATGGATATGGGACTAGTGGATGGGGTAAGAATTCCCCATAAATTCAAACCCCCGTGCTTTGAGAAATACAATGGAACCTCTTGTCCACGAACTCACCTGCAGTCTTTCCTGGGAAGACTTAAAGCTTATACTATGGATGAGAAGTTGTGGATGTTCTACTTTGAAGACAGTCTGACTGGGGCTTCGAGGGAGTGGTATTCACACTTGACTAGAGCTACCATTATATGCTGGAAGGACTTAGCTGAAGCCTTCATCAGGCAATATCAATACAATCTGGACATGGCTCCTAACAGGACCCTCCTAATGGGAATGTCTCAGTCTTCCAGAGAAAGCTTCAGAGAATATGCCCAAAGGTGGAGACAGCTTGCTGCTGCTGTCCAACCACCCATGTCAGAAAGGGAGATGGCTGACATGTTCATGAATACTTTGCAAGGAACCTATATTGATAGATTGGCTGCCTTTTCTTCTACCAGCTTTGCAGATGTGGTTATAGCTGGTGAAAGGATTGAGAGTCTATTAAAAATGGGCAAAATTTCTGATAGTGGTGCAAGTTCATCCAGTAATCCCAGGAAGCCTTTTGTGGGACCCCGAAGAGCCGGTGAGACCAATTCCATTCATGCAAGCAGGAGTAGACCTCGGTATGTTCACCGGTCAGTAGCAGCAGTCACCATTCCAGCTCCGATTCCTCAGCAATCAGCATATCCTCAGCAACAACCACATTATCAACAGCAAGTTCAGTACCCGCAACAGAGAACCTACAACAACAACAATAGCAATCAACAACAACGACCCTTCCAACAAAGACCATCACAGGAAAATAGGGTGATTGACCCCATCCCTATGCCTTATGCCGCTTTATTGCCACAACTCCTGAAGCTTAACTTGGTTGAGTTAAGGACGTTGGCGCCACCAGATCCTCTCAACCTCCCAAAGAATTATGATGTCAACGCCAGGTGTGCTTTTCACTCCAATGCACCTGGTCACAATACTGAAAAATGCAGGGCCTTACAAATGAAAGTCCAAGATCTGGTGGATTCTAAAGCCCTCAACTTCGCACCTCCTCCGAATGTCAACAGAAATCCTATGCCTAATCATGGCGGGCCCAGGATTAATGCCATTGAGGAAGACAAACCGTCTACCTTGATCACCAGTGTTGCACAAATTCGAACACCTTTGGTCGAAATTAAAGCTCAGCTTCTAGAGTGCCAAGTGTTCCCCGGGTGTGAGCTCGGTTGTGGGTATTGCAACATTGCAGTCAACGGGTGTGAAAATTTGAGAAGCGGCATAGATGGTATTATTAAGGATGGTATCCTTCAGATTTCAACAACGGCGCCTACAAATCCAGCAATTCCTTTGACAACAATTCCTGATTCTTCTACGACAGCAGCAACAATCATTCCTACTGATTCATCAATATCATCAGCAGTTACTCCGTCCATCACTTCAACAAGTCAAATTTCAACAACCATTTCTTCTACAACATCAGCATCCATTTTATTAGCAGAATCTTCTACAACGCCAGCAAAGATTAATGAAGATGTCTCGACAGTCACAATCTACTATGACCCATCAAATGTTCCTCCCAGCAGCAATTCCCAACAACAAACCTTGGCACCTCCTGCCAGATCACCAGTCACAATTTACTATGATCCGCACACCGTTACAATACCCTCCTCTGCATCAATCAGTCCGGTCACCATTACGGTACCTGGACCAGTTCCTTATGAAAGCAGTAATGCCATACCTTGGCATTATGGCTCTGATCTCTACTGCAACGGGGAGAAAATCACTCTGGATTCATCAAACTCTTCTCCACAAGTTGATAATGTTGGGGGAGGCGAAGGCTTCACCAGGAGCGGACGCCTTTTTGCCTCACAAACACAAAGACCTAATGTTGAAGCAGAAGCTGCTGCCAAAGCAAAAGGAAAGAGTGTGGTATCTGAAGAGCCAACTGCCAAGGAAACTCAGAAGACATCTTTTGAACAAGATGTAGACGAGTTCATGAGAATCATAAAAAGGAGTGATTACAAGGTGGAGGACCAGCTTCACCAAACGCCCTCCAAAATCTCCATATTATCACTGTTGATGTGTTCCGAAGCTCACAGGAACGCATTGTTGAAGGTCCTGCATGCGGCATACGTACCGGAGGAGATTACCGTTAATCAGCTAGAAACTGTGGTTGCAAATGTCAACACCAGTCATGGACTGGGCTTTACCAATTTTGACTTAACAACAGAGGGACGCAACCATAATAAGGCTTTGCATATCACCTTGGAATGCAAGGGTGCTGTTCTATCTCATGTACTGGTAGACACTGGGTCATCACTCAATGTTCTACCAAAGAAAGCCTTAGTGAAGCTGGAGTATAATTGCTTGGCACTGCGTCCGAGTAATTTGGTGGTGAGAGCATTCGATGGCTCTAAAAGATCAGTGCTTGGAGAGATTGATCTGACTGTGATGATTGGCCCGCAGACCTTCAAAACTACCTTCTTCGTGATGGACATATAGCCGGCCTACAGCTGTCTGTTGGGTAGACCCTGGATCCACGCCGCTGTAGCTGTTACGTCTACCCTTCACCAGAAGTTAAAATTCGAGTGGGAAGGCCAAATCATCACCATTTGTGGGGAGGAGGACATCTTTGTTAGCCAGCTGGCTACGTATAAATACATAGAAATGGATGGAGAAATCCATGAAACCATGAGCCAAGGGTTTGAGGCCCTCAACATTAATGAAGCATATGCTGTACTGGGAACTTCCATCACTTTATATCAGCAAGCCCGGAAGGTTGTTGAGGAAGGTACCGCCCAAGGCTGGGGCAAGTTGTTGCCCGTGGAAAAGAAAGAAGACCGATTTGGGTTGGGTTACAAACCGACTCAACAAGATCAATCAGAGGCTGCGAAGGAGCCCAAGTTTTTCAGCGGGGGAATGCTCACCCCGGATGCTGTGAACAATTTGGAAGACGAGGAGGAAAGCGACTGCAACCTGGAGAGCTGGATACGTCCAAGGATCCCGGGAAGCCAAGTCCTTAACTGGTCTTCCCAGGAAATTATAAGGGTTACTCCTGTAGAGTAATTATTATCTACTGTATTTTAAAGCATGCATCAAGTCTTGCATCTTGCCCAAGATGCCAAGACTCATTTTGTAATCGGGCCATCTTGTATTTTGTGCAAAGATCAATTAATGAATATCAGGACATCTTTTGCAAACGAGTCTTTTCTTTTTCGCTCACTGTTTTTCATTTTTCTTTTTGTACAAAAACAAAATGGCAATGTTTTCAGAATAAATAACTTCATTTTCACTTTTTCTAAATAAGATAAAACTGATCACTAAAATAAACAAATCTAAACCCTTGCAGAAAGTGCCCTTCCGACCGCACTGACAACAACACTGCTATGACTTCGTATGACTTCGACAATCCAATCAATCAAGCTGATGAAGGGGTTGAAGAAGATTATGAGCTACCTGAAGAGCTAGCCAGGTTGTTGAGACAAGAGGAGAAGGTTATCACTCCTCATCAGGAGGAGATTGAAACGGTTAATCTTGGTACGGAAGAAGACTTGAAAGAAGTTAAGATCGGGGCCTGTCTGCAAGATTCAGTGAAAGAGCAACTGATTGATATGCTTCGGGAGTATGTGGATGTCTTCGCTTGGTCTTATCAGGATATGCCAGGGTTGGACACCGACATTGTCATGCACAAGCTTCCTCTGAAAGAAGATTGCCCACCAGTAAAACAGAAGTTGCGCCGTACTCGCCCAGATATGGCAATGAAGATAAAAGAAGAGGTACAAAAGCAGTGGGACGCCGGTTTCCTTGCTATGACTAGCTATCCGCCGTGGGTTGCTAATATTGTACCTGTGCCTAAGAAAGACGGCAAGGTGAGGATGTGTGTGGATTACCGGGATCTGAACAGAGCCAGCCCGAAAGATGACTTCCCTTTACCTCACATTGTTGTATTGGTCGACAATACGGCTCAGTTCTCGGTGTTCTCCTTCATGGACGGATTTTCAGGATACAATCAGATCAAGATGTCACCTGAAGACATGGAGAAGACAACTTTCATCACACCCTGGGGCACATTCTGTTACAAGGTGATGCCATTCGGACTGAAGAATGCGGGTGCCACTTATCAACGGGCTATGGTAACATTATTCCATGACATGATCCATAAAGAAATTGAATGTTATGTGGATGACATGATTGCCAAGTCCCTCACAGAAGAAGACCACCTGGTAAATCTGTTGAAGTTATTCAAGCGTCTGAGAAAGTACTAGTTGAAGCTAAACCCCAACAAGTGCACATTCGGGGTGCGATCTGGTAAGCTGCTGGGATTTATTGTAAGTGAAAAAAGGATTGAAGTTGACCCTGACAAAGTCAAAGCCATTCAAGAAATGCCCGCGCCGAAGACTGAAAAAGAAGTTCGGGGGTTTCTAGGTAGATTGAACTACATTTTAAGGTTCATATCTCACCTTACAACAACTTGTGAGCCTTTGTTCAAGCTGTTAAGAAAAGAACAAACGGTCAGGTGGAATGAAGACTGCCAGAGGGCTTTTGATAAAATCAAGGAATATTTACAAGAGCCTCCAATCCTTATGCCTCCAGTTGAAGGAAGACCTCTAATCATGTACTTGACAGTATTAGAAGAGTCAATGGGGTGTGTGCTGGGCCAGCATGACGAGTCTGGTCGAAAATAGTATGCAATATACTACCTAAGCAAAAAGTTTACCGATTGTGAACAACGTTATTCACTGCTCGAGAAAACTTGTTGTGCTTTAGCGTGGGCTGCTCGCCGACTAAGGCAGTATATGTTGACCCACACCACTTTGTTAATCTCAAAGATGGATCCAGTCAAGTACATTTTTGAGAAGCCAACACTTACCGGACGGGTTGCAAGATGGAAAATGATCCTCACAGAATACGACATTAAGTACACATCTCAGAAAGCCATCAAGGGCAGTGTATTGTCTGATTATCTTGCTGAGCAACCCATTGATGATTACAAGCCTATGAGATTTGACTTCCCTGATGAAGACATCATGTTCATAAAAGCAAAAGATCATGAGGAGCCTGTTCACACTGAAGGGCCTGACCCAGAAGAAGAATGGACTATGATGTTTGACGGGGCTGTAAATATGAATGGTCGTGGTGTTGGTGCAGTACTCATTACACCTAAGGGAGTTCACATGCCTTTCTCGGCAAAACTCACCTTCAACTGCACTAACAACGAAGCCGAATACGAAGCTTGTATTTTGGGTCTGGAGGAAGCCATTGACCTCAGGATCAAGACTTTGACTGTGTTCGGAGATTCGGCTCTAGTAATTAATCAAACCAACGGCAAATGGTACACCCACCAAGATCATCTGATACCTTACCGGGATTATACAAGGAGGTTATTGACTTTCTTCACAACAGTCAAGCTTGAGTATATCCCTCGAGATGAAAATCAGTTTGCAGATGCTCTAGCTACCATTTCATCCATGATCAAAGTTCAAGCTGCCAACTTTGTGCCTCGAATTTCAGTGTCCAGACTTGACAGACCAGCATATGTGTTCTCAGCAGATGTTGTTAAAGATGATAAGCCTTGGTTTCATGATATCAAATGCTTCTTGGAGGATCAAACATACCCACCTGGGGCATCTTCCAATGATAAGAAGACATTAAGAAGGCTAGCTGGTAGTTTCTTCCTGAATGCTGATGGTTCCTTGTACAAGAGAAACTTTGATATGGTACTCCTCAGATGCGTTGATAGGACAGAAGCAGACTTGTTGATGCACGAGGTGCACGAAGGATCTTTTGGTACCCATGCCGTAGGGCATGCAATGGCTAAAAAGTTGCTAAGATCAGGCTATTACTGGATCACAATGGATGCAGACTGTTGTGCCTATGCCAGAAAATGCCATAAATGCCAGATTTATGCGGATAAAGTGCATGTGCCTCCCAATCCTTTAAATGTGATGTCTTCACCCTGGCCCTTTGCCATGTGGGGCATTGACATGATAGGCAATATTGAGCCGACTGCTTCAAATGGCCACAGATTCATCCTGGTTGCCATTGACTATTTTACCAAGTGGGTTGAAGCAGCTTCTTATGCGAATGTTACAAGGCAGGTAGTGGCCCGATTTCTAAAGAGAGACATCATCTGTCGGTATGGAGTGCCCGAGCGAATCATTACTGATAATGGTTCCAACTTGAACAATAAAATGATGGCAGACTTATGTCGGGACTTCAAGATCCAACACCACAATTCTTCTCCTTACAGGCCAAAGATGAATGGCGTTGTTGAGGCAGCTAACAAGAATATCAAGAAGATTGTGTAGAAGATGGTGGTTACCTACAAAGACTGGCATGAAATGCTACCATTTGCCTTGAATGGGTACCGTACGTCAATCAGAACATCCACTGGGGCAACACCGTATCAGCTTGTGTATGGTATGGAAGCAGTCCTACCTGTTGAAGTTGAATTACCCTCCTTACGGGTGTTGATGGATGTTAAAATAAACGAAGCAGAATGGGTCCAATCCCGATATGAACAACTAAATCTGATCGAAGAGAAGAGATTAGCTGCAATCTGTCATGGGCAGTTGTATCAGAAAAGAATGAAGAAAGCCTTCGATCAGAAAGTCAGGCTTCGAGAGTACCAAGTAGGAGATCTTGTGCTGAAAAGACTCCTTCCTCCTCATACAGACCACAGGGGAAAATGGACTCCGAATTATGATGGTCCATTCATAATAAAGAAAGTTTTCTCTGGTGGAGCACTGATGCTCAGTACTATGGATGGTGAAGACTTCCTGTCCCCTGTGAATTCAGATGCAGTTAAAAAATACTTCGCATAAAAATGACCCGCTGGACATAAAAACAGAATGAAAGTCCAGGAAAAAATAGGGCATCCCGACGAGTCAAGAACAGAATAAAAGATTCGGGCAAAAATAGGGGAAAATAAACAAAAAAAATGTACACCCGCTGAGTTGAAAAGCCGCATCGGATGACTTAGGCAAAAATGGGTATCCCGGTGGATTGAAAACCCGAAAGGGCGGTCCACGCAAAATAATGGAATAAGCGAACAACTGCATTCTGAATTCGTCTGTATCACTTACAACACAGCAAGCTTCGAAAGGTTCAAGCATCGATCAAAATCAGCCTTCTTCAGAAAGCAAGATGAGAAGAACGTCAAAAGTCATACGAGTCATAGCAAAAGGGAAGCTCCTCGAAGCGTCATCAACATTGCCAGCATCTTGTTGTTTCTCAATTTGTAACAATCTCCTCATTTTAGGGGATTTGTTTCTATGACTATATCTTGCCGATTCAGGGCACACAAATTAATAAAATCAGATTTTCGGTCACACACTGTCTCGTACTCTTTTATTTGCAAAATGTCCGATGTCCTTAATATGTTGATCGCATAAATGCAGATGCGTCTTTCCTAAACTACATGCTTGTAGGAAATATATTAACTCTCGGGAGTGTCAAAATTCTTGTGATGGAATCCGGTAAGGGATACCTCAGGATACTTATACGTTTCTTTGTCATACAGGATTGCAAGCGGTCAAAACGCATCATGGGGCATGAAAGTTTCTCTCCAGCAAGCTGCCAAATCATTACATACTCAGAACGTCTTCCAAATAACACCCGAGATGCTTTCTCCCCAGCTGAGTTGCCAGTCATCATTCCTCAGCCAAGTGCAAAGACAGGGAACCATCACCCCGCAGAGTTTCAGCCTCTATCCAGAGGGGCAATGCCTGAGGATCTCACAACAGAGTGACGAAAGTCCCCACAGACCCCCGCTGGGCCCCTCATTACCAAGATAGGTCTATCAGTGATCTATCTCCTCAAGCAGAGTCATATATGTCAGATCTACCAATGATCTCATCCCCAGCTGGGATATCCACTTCAAGCGGATCGGCCAGATATCTCCACAGCAACGGGATCCGAATCCCGGATCGGTATCTTTGCATAATCATAGCATTCACATCATATTTTCTCCACAGAGCGTAACATTCCGTCTAATACGGAGCATTACGGCAAAAATCAAACATATTGCATAATCATAAGCCATGTGTCGAACCGAACACTTGTAAATACTAACATTCCATCAACAAAATACAAAATACCTCTCAAACTCCCCGGCAGAATATTAAAGCATTTCCTTTACACTCACAAATACAGAAACATGCTCCTTTTGGAACTCGTCCGTGTCATCATTCCCCAGTAAAGTCGCCCGAGCGTTCTCTACAAACAGATGCTTATACATTACAGATGCTTCTTGACACTCGTCTGTGTCATATCCCCAGCAGAAAGCCAAAGCGTCCCCTTTGCACTCACAACACATGTGTACATATATCTACACTTTCTCTTTTGACACTCGTCCGTGTCACCTCCCCCAGAATAGTTGCCTAAACACTTTGGGAACCATATACTTGTTTATAATACACTCTCATTGACACCCGTCTGTGTCATCCTATCCCCACAGATTACACTCCAGTTCATAATTTATACACTTTCTCTTTTGACACTCATCCGTGTCACCCTCCCCAACAAGTTGAACACTCGTCTATGTCTCACTCGTCACCTTTTATTCACGCAGATACTCGTCCGTATCTTGTATATGCCACTTAAATCCCCTCAGAATCAACACTCGTACGTGTTCTTTGTTAACCAGTTGGTACTCGTCCGTATCATCATCTCTGAACATGCGTCAAGCGTTTGCTTCTACTGATACTCGTCCGTATCATAGTCTTAAGGATGTTCGTCCGCATCTTTAATCTATACACCGTGTCAAACACTTATGTCTTCATGGGATTAGACACACGCCTGTGTCTACCGTTCCCCAGAAGAATTCCCGGCAAATCTTGATAAACTATTTCCTTTCTATCTGACATTCGTCCTATGTCATGATACCTTTCGGCAGCCGTACCCTGCCAGGTGATCGTCCTTCACCTTTTTGATGATCGTCCTTCATCATCCCCAGCGGAGTCTCTATTCATTAGAACCCCTTCCTACCCGGCATTCGTCCTATGTCATGATATTTTTAGCAGCCGTCCCCTGCTAGTGATCGTCCTTCACCTCTTGATGATCGTCCTTCATCATTTTATCCGATGGTCGTCCCCATCGTTGATCTTGTTATCTAACATTCGTCCTATGTCATGATAAACCCTCAGAGCAGCCGTCCCCTGCTAGGTGATCGTCCTTCACCTCTTGATGATCGCCCTTCATCATGCTCATCCGATGGCCGTCCCCATCGTCGACCTTTTTATCCGACATTCGTCCTATGCCGTGATACTTTCGGCAATCGTACCTTGCCAGGTGATCGTCCTTCACCTTAGATGACCGTCCCTCATCTTATCCCCAACAGAGCAGCCGTCCCCTGCTAGGTGATCGTCCTTCACCTTTGATGACCGTTCCTCATCATTTATTTCTTCGACCCGATGGTCGTCCCCATCATTTACCTTTCATTCCCAGAGAGTCTTATTACTTTCCCCAGCATGTCGGTCGTCCCCGTCATTGCTCTTTTTCCCCAACAGTCGTCCTCTGCTCGACGGTCGTCCTCCATCGCCCGCACCTTGTAATCATACTTTATTTTCTTTTACAATCTATATCCTTTTTCTTCTTCATTCAGTGAGTGCAAATTTTGGTCTGTCTTTGATATTCAACCACAAGTTATCTTGCTTGCCTGTTAAGCCGTCGCTTACATCCTGCACAGCTAACTCATGTTTGAATAGGGGAAGCTGTAAACACCCCAAATTTGCCCTCACCCATTCACACCATGGCTTGTGACTCTTTTCATTTGCATAAGTTCAACCATAGCATCTCATATTGCATGTTTCACTGCATTAATTCAAAGTCATCTGCATCTAGGGTTTGTGATCTGAGCAATCCCTGAGCCATTTGAGCCACTCCAAAGGTCATCAATCTTCTCAAGAGGGTCCATATATGTTCAAGCATCATATTGTATCCTCCCAAGATCAAGGAAGTCAAATAATCATAAGAACTGAGAAAGGCATGGAAGTAGAGCCAGACTTAACTGCACAAATGACCTAAAATTAGGGTTTTGGTTTCAAAGGCCATAACTCCAAATTTTTTGGTCATTCTTGATTCTATGTGTCTCTATATGATATGAGGATCATGCATATCAATTTTCATGAAGAAATCCAATGGGGAAGGCATCTGATCAAGGGATGACTTCTTGAGCAAGTCAGTGCAAAATCAGGGCATCTAAGGCCCCCAATCACATAACCAAAGGGTGTTCTCCATCATTTTGAATGTATATGATCTTTATTTGATCATAGAAGGTGTTAGAAGTTCACAAAATTGAAGAATTTCAAGCCATTTGCAAAGTTGCCTTTTTGGGAAAGTGACTTATAATGTAAACTTGCCATTTTGGGAAAGTTTTTCAACCTCCTCTTTTTGATTCAAAAATGTTTCAAATGAAAAAACTTTGGTCATGAAAGTTGTATATTGGATCATTCCCTTTTCAAAAAGTACAAGAACTCATTCTAATTCATTTTGGATCAAAAGTTATGGCTTGTCAAAGTTGGGAAAAATCACTTATTTTGCACTTTGGCACCAAAGAGGGAAACTTGCAAATTCACATGCCAAGCATTTCTATGACTTCAAAATGACTTCTAACCATCATACAAACATAACACATGACCTAAAATTCAGATTGGCCCAAAGAATCATTCATTTCCATGCCTTGATCATTAAGAAATCCAAAAGGGGCCAAAACTCCATGAAATTGCAAAAACCCCCATAAGCTTCAATCCACTTGCTGGTTTGCCTCAATCTCACTTCCATGGTTCTCCTTGATCACAGCTGCACAAGACATGCCCTTGTCCTTGTCCTGAACTTGCCCATACCTCAAAGGAAACCTAACCTTGACTTTTGGCAAAATGGACCATACCAATCAGCATAGCCCACACCAACTCCACAGACCTATCACAGTTTGATAAGTGGACCAAATGGAACTCAAAACACACAAGAGGCAAGCCTGAAAACACAGCATCACCATAGCTCACAAAAATCCCTCTTTTGCACTTTCTATCGAATCTCATAGCTCAGTCACCCATTCTCAAAACTTCTCCCACCATTCATCCCCAAATGCATCACTGATCACAAACCACCCTTTACCTTGCCCTAAAAGCCACCACACACCAAATACGATTTTTCTCCCCTTTGAACTGAACTGAATCAATCTCACAAACTAGCCACAAAAAACTTCAACCAAGCATCAAAGCTTCTTCAGGGAGATCATTGGAGGGGTTTTGAAGCAGGGAAGCAGTCTGAAAGCTCCAAGTTTGGAAGCTTCACCTCAGGTAGCCTCGCAAAATTATTTTTCCAGAAACTCTTTTTTAAGTTATTGAAATGATCTACATGCTCCCCTGATTGCTCTGCACCTTTTATTTTTGAAAATGATTGATTATTGAGCATGTACTGTATCTCTGAAAGTTTGGTCATTTTTAGGTTTTGATTCGTATCTGGAGTTTGAGTGAAAAGAAATTGATTTTGAGAGTGAATTCGTGTTTAGGAAGATTGAGAGGTTTGATCTGGAGCTTTACAGCTCTTAAAATGGTCTAGGGAGATTTTTGTTCTTGAGAGGTCGCCGGAGAAGACGACCGGAACCACTGTTCCGGCCGTCTGAACTTGTTTAGCCCTAATTAGGGTTTAGCCACATGATTAAGTTAGTTTGAACTTGGAGCGTTGGATGAAGCTCAGCGCGCGTGATCCTAGGGCCAGGATCTCCCAATTAGTTTTTAATTCTGATTAATTAGATTAATTAATTAGGCTTAAGTTAATTAAGCCAGTTTGAATGTAGACCGTCCAGATGCGCGCCAGGTCTTTCCCTCCACCCCAGATTCAAATCCTGTCCTTTGGATGCGTTGACTTCAGTTTAATTCATTTTTTATTTCATTATTTTTCTTATTTCTTTTCACATTTTATAAAAAATAGTAAAAAGACTTCAAAAATTCTGAAAATTTTTATCACACCTTTTATTAATTTTCAGAACCCAAAAATATTTTTATTTTTATTTTTTTGCATTAAAAATTATTTTTATATCATTTAATTGTTTATTTTTAATTAGTTAATGGAAATTAATTAATTAAAAATACATTTAGGTATTTAAAAATCACCAAAAAATTCACATTGCATTTTAAAACATTTAGAAACATTGTCCAACTCTTCAAACAAATTTATTTTTGGTTCTTGACCTATTTTGACATTTTTCATTGGAATTAAAGTTATTTAAAAGCAATATTTTGGTCCTAACTTAGAAAATTTCATTATGCCTAACCATGAAGAGTTTGATGATGGTTCTTCTTGCATTGCATCCTTCATGTCATGTAGTTTCTAGGATAAAATTGGTTTGAATTTATCTTTCATTTTCAAATTAATGTGCATTTTTCCTTTTGAAGTGCCTTGAAACCCTAGATGACTTGAGAAAAGTATAACTTCCATTAGGTTAAGACTTAGGTCCCCTCCTTTGGGAAGTGAGCTTGTGTAGGGTTAGGGTACCTTTGATCCCATTTTCAATTTTTTATCATGTCATTTGCTTCTGATTTTGAATTTTTGCATTGCATGTCATGTATAAACCCTAATTCTTGCCTTCCTTTGCATCCATCTCTCATTTGCTTGCATACATGAATTTGCCATGACATTTTATGCATCAATATGACATATAAGACATCTTAGGACATATTAGAATCAGGTTTGATCATTGCATCTTTCATTTGCCATGTTGGGCATTCATTTCATTACATAAACTTTCATGAACTTTTATGGTTCAAAGCATGATTCATTTGCATCCTCATCCTTGTATGATCACCCACAACTCTTGACATGTGTTTACATCATCTCTTAGCATCATTAATATCATATTTATGCTTCTGATTTTGGTTTGCATCCTTGCATCTCATCTCATTTTCACTTCATTTCACTTCCTTGTTACTAACTTTTCAGGTGGTAGGTATTTGAGAAGTGAATTTGCCTTCACTTCTCATAATCTCTTCTCATCTCTTATGCATTCATTTCTGAATTTTAATTATGTATTGGAGTGAGTTTGCTCATTCATGTCTCCTTCTCACCCTCTTTCTTCAAGCAACTTATCTTCTTAAGTGAAGTAAGTTGACTTGCTTCTTCTGTTTCCTTCTCCTTTCATCTGCTTCTTCCTTGGTGGCTTTTTCTCTTGAAGATCTTTTGCAAGCCTCATAAACCCTAGGAACCCCCAAGCATGATCACAATTAGGGTTTGGTTAGTCCCCCATTAGTTTTACCTTTGTGTCATCTTTGAGTCTTCTCTTCTCATCTCATAATCAAGGACTAAACCTTAAGGGTCTTAAGGCTTTGTGATTAAGCTTATGCCTGCATCCTTCTATTAGGATGGAGTGTATAACTTTAATCCTAAGTGTTAAACCCTTAATGTGTTTCAATCCTTTAGTCAATCCACTTAATAATCATCAAGACATCAAACTTGAAACTTGGGCCTTGCATTAGGGTTCTAATTCTTCCTTAATTGGTTAAGAAGGACTAACCCTAGTGTTAATGGACAAGTCCCCTTCAAGTTGTCTTACAAACCATAAAAATAACTTCTTCATCTTATCATTAACTAAAATCCACTCTAATAAAGGCTTTGTTTTGTCATGGGGTTAATCCCTAATCATGGATTAAGTTGAGGAGCCTTCCTCAGCTTAAATGTTCTCATCTATTATCCTTCTATTAGGATGGTGTAATGGGTCCATTAAATCTTTGATTATGGCTTAAACTCATTACTTAACACTAAACATAAGCTCCAAAAACATCTAAATAAATGCAAGTAGGTTAATGATCTTAATCCTATATCATGGTGATTAAGTGTGAGGTGTTTACTTCATACTTAAGGTATCCTCATTACCCCTAATCAGAGGGAGGATGTGATGAGTTTACTAACCCTTGGTTTAGGCTTAAGCTCATTTTCTTATGACAAATCCGAAAAAGCAATAAAAGATTGAAAACACAAAAAACAAACAATAATCATCTCCTTCGGGATTCTTTTCTCATCTCATTCACTCACAAATGAGAACTCGCTTCTTCCGTCTAATGCAAGACAGTTTGCACCTGAGCCAGATAGGTCATACACTTGAGCATAGGCAAGCAAGCAGTTCACAAGTCAATTTATCTTTTCGGTCTCTTTGAGTCGAACTACGGTGTTCTGACTTCCTCATTGCACGAGAGGATACGTAGGCATAACTTAACAGTTATCGAACAAAAGTCTCTGTATATTCCCCCTCTTCCAGCATTATTCTTTAAGCCTCATAGTCTTGAGCTTTACACTCTTGTTCTTACACTGACACTTTTCTTATACACTTAACATTTCTTTTACACTGACACTTGCATTCTTTCCAGCTTTGATACACAGATTGCACTGACACTACCCCTTTTAAAACACAAATCTTTCAAGCGTGGATCCCGTCGAGTACGGCGGACAATCTGGGTGCTAATACCTTCCCAGGTTGTAACCAACCCCCTTTCTCAGTTTCTCTGGTTCACGATCGTCTTATCCATCTTTTCTTAGGTTTATGCAGCATTACCTTTCCTTCGGGATAAAAATGCCTAGCTGGCGACTCTATTCAATCCCTCTCTTTCACCGACTGTTCGCGTTTGTACCCCTCTTGGCCCTGTGTCATCAGGTGGAAGCGACAGGAGGCGAGTTGAAAATTGCAAAGAACCATTGTTCACTCATTATTAGTTGGAAATCTATCAACCCAGAGTCTAGGGGCAAAGCCATTGATTGTCATCACAGTACTTCAAGAGTTGTTTCATCAGCAGGCTTCATTGGTCAGAATTCCATAGTAAGCTTCATTAGTCAATCCCTTCTCCAACAGAGCAGCAAAGGGAAAGATAATTCTCAAGCAGAAGGGCATCATCGTCTCTCATCCCCAGGGAGGGGCAACTTAAACTCTAATCTTCAGCATGAAGCTTTATCATTGACATCATCTGTCATCCCCAGTAGAGTGGAAATTTAAATATTCCCCAGCGGTGGTGAAAGAAGATTGATGGTCTCCCAAGCAAAGACTTCCCGCCAATATAGAGGCAATCCTAGCAGTACAAGGAATTTCTTTCCTCCCCAGCAGGTTACTGCCTCAGCAGTATCATACATTTGTTTCTCCAGCCAAGTCAGAAGGTTTCACTTCCCTACCAGAGTTCAATGGGTAGCGTACCTAGTGAGAAGAGTTCATCTCCAGTATGGTCTTGGCGTTCCAATCTCAAAGTCCAATTTATTTTTGGCAATTATGGCAGTTCAGAGCATGTGTATCATCAATAACATTCCCCGCAAAGTTGCTTTCCCCCACAAGAATTCATCAAATCAATTCAGTGATTACTTCTCCCCAATCAAGCCATCTGGGATATCTGCTATCTCCTCATCAGGAGACCCCTTTTGCATTTGCATTTGCATTTAGTAATCATCATTACATTTGCATCCTCCAAAGTGTAGCATTTCCATCATTATGGAGCATTACGCCATAAAATTCAAACATGTGCATATGAAGCATAAGCCAGTTGTGGTACCTTGCACAAACGCCTGAAACGTTACATCTCCAACCAGACTGAAGTATTCCCCACCGAATGCAACTTCATTTCCCAGGGTGGTTATTTCTACAAAGTTTTGTTGTTATCCCCAGTTGAGTCTTGTTTCAGTACAACAATCTCATTTTTTCGCGTCTCTGTTTAAGTACAACGGTCGTGTCTCGGGCTCTCGTTTAAGTACAACGATCCCGTTCCTTTCGAGTCTCCATTTAAGTACAATAGCCTCGTCTTTGGGTCTTGTTTCAGTACAACAGTCTCATTTTTTCGCGTCCCTATTTCAGTACAACAGTTTCATGTTGGGTTATCATTTAAGTGCAATGATCCCGTTCCTTTTGGTCTCGTCTCAGTACGATGATTATGGATTGATCGATACCATTTCCTAGTTAGATCGGTTGATCTTATTTGAGTTGTAAATCAGTTGATATTACTTCTCTTCGAGCTGTAAATCACATGATATTATATTCTCGCATTTCCTGGTTATGGATCGGTTGATACCATCTCCATGTTGGATCGGTTGATCTTATTTGAGTTGTAAATTGGTTGATATTACTTCTCTTCGAGCCGTAAATCAGATGATATTACGTTCTCGTTTTCCGGGTTATGGATCGGTTGATACCATTTCCTGGTTGGATCGGTTGATCTTATTTGAGTTATGAATCTTTTGATATCATTTCTCTTCGAGTTGTAAATCGGATGATATTACATTCTCGCTTTCCTGGGTATGGATCGGTTGATACCATCTCCATGATAGATCAATTGATCTTATTTGAGTCACAAATCAGTTGATGTTGTGTTAAGCTTTGTTTTGTACAACAGGCTCCCCTTTCGTTGCTTGGTCCTGCCCAGCAGTCGCGTGTTTTTCTTTATGGCTTGGTCCTTCCCAGCAGTCATATTGTTGAGTTCCATTCCGCTAATGGTCTCGTTAAGCCCTGTTTCGCCAACAAGAACCTTCTGTGGCTTGGTCCTGCCCAACAGTCGCGTGTTTTATTTATGGCTTGGTCCTGCCCAGCAGTCATATTGTTGAGTTCCATTCCGCTAATAGTCTCGTTAAGCCCTGTTTCGCCAACCATCACCTTTTGTGGCTTGGTCCTGCCCAGCAGTCGCGTGTTTTCTTTGTGGCTTGGTCCTACCCAGCAGTCACATTGTCGAGTTCTGTTTCGCTAACGGTCTCGTTAAGTCCTGTTTCGCCAACAAGCACCCTTGTTGTGGCTTGTTTCACTCAGCATTTACAGTGCAGGTTTTTGGCATTGGTTCTATTCCACCTGGTTCTATTTCTACTACCTATTCAGAGGTCGAAACAAAAAATATAAGTAAAAAGCATATGGCATTTCTACTATCCACCGAGTTCAAATTTCCAGGTTTCATTCGAGTATTCAATCACTCCATACCTTGAACATCTGAAAGCTCTTGCAATTATTCGTCCAGGCTTGCAGAAGATTGAATAGGGGCAGCTATAATACCTCAAAATTTTCCCTCTCATATCCTCAACATTTTGCATAGTGTTTTGCATACATAAGTTCATGAAATAATAAAAATCATTGCATCATGTGTAGCATAGCTGAGGGTTCACAACATCCCACAAGTCTTCATTTGAAGCCACAAGCCATGGAAAGATTTGATTTGATCAAAGGAGGTACGCAGTGCAACATTTCCTGATGAAAAAGGTCAAATTAGGGTTTCACTTCTATTGGGCTTCTACATGAAGTTATGATTCAAAGAGGATTCCATTGTCTCATATATGATGTCAAGTTCCTAGGGTTCAAATTGCGTCCACAAATTCATTTTGGAAGAGGTTCGACTCGCCAGATGACTGAAAATCGAGGAATCGGGGAAAAGGCAACCGAGCTAGGTAAAAAAGGGGTCGACTCCTGACTTTTAAGATCAAGATCATGAAATTAAGGTTAAAATGATCCTATGGTTCAAACTTGGTCAAGAAATGATGGAGGAATCATAAAAAAAAATCAAGAAAAAAAATCATTTGAAAAGGGGTTAATTTCACATTTCCCTCCACTTTTCCTTCCATTTTCTTTCCACATGTCCTTTCATTCTTTCCCTCTTGTTTTTCCACTTCAATTCCACTCCATTTCCCTTGGAAACTTCTACCATGTTCCACAATCTTCTAGAGTGTTCCAAGGAATATTCCTTCTCCAACCCTAACCCTAACTAACTACTAACCTAACTCCATTCCTAAACCTAACTCCATTCCCAAACCTAGATCCAAGCCTAGCCCCTATATAATCACTAATAACTTCAATGCAAAAGGTTCTGAAGTTTCCAAATTTTTCACTCTCTCACAAATAACTTTTTCTCTCTCACTTTTTCCTCCATTTTCCCTTTTCACCAAAGCTTTTTGAAGAAGCTCTTCAAGTTTCACATTGAAACTTGAAGATCTTGAAGCTTAGCCTCCAACCTCCATTGACTTTGTGGATTGTGGAAGAAGAAGCTACTGATTTTTGTGAGGATTTCGGCTTATCGGAAGTGCACAAAGGTTCAAGCATCAAGAACGCATTTATTTTGCGGATTCGCAGTTTTCTTGGTTTTCTCTTTGATCAAGCTCCGATTCTTGCAACATCCACCGAAGCACTTCTCTACTTCGTAGGTTGGTGATCTAAATCATTTCTCCTTTAAGTTATTCTCTTCATCTTGGCACTATGACATTCTTTGATTGCTTTCCACATTGCTTGTGATCGATTACGTTTTCGTTATGTGTTGCTTGCGATTTATGATTTGTAACGGATTAGAAGTTAAGGTGTAGATAGTTATAGGATCTAGCATACGTAAATAAGCCCCAATTGAGTAGAAATTCGTGTTAGCATGACCATGTGTAGGTAAGGGATCATTAGAAGTGAGTTTGTGGCCAAAAGCACTTATTTCTTAACTTTTTTCACATTCTGGTTCAGTGTTAACCGGTTAACGCGTGCGTTTTAGCTACAAACCAGTGTTGTTTTAGGTCCGTTAACCGGTTAACCATTTGGTTAACCGGTTAACGCTGTTAATTTTTGAATCTTTGCTTATTTGATAGCTTAGTCTTGATTTCTAGTGCCTTTAATTTTCATACATGTTTAGGTATTGATTTTAGAGAATTTTCTAGGTTAGTTTCGACATCTCATTCCCCCATTTCGAGTCGTTTCGACGCGTTTCCGTTCATGTTGCGTATTATGCGTTTTTGTGTTCCTTTGTGTATAGCTTGATTTCTTGCATTTTGTTGCCATGTTTATGCATCATTTGGCATGTGAATAATCATGTTGCATTCTGTTTTTACATCTTTTGCATTGCATTAAGTCATTTTGCATTTTATTGTATCAAGATATGTTTCATTTCACATAATCATGTATGTATGTGCATTTGGTTGCATGCTTGATCATAACATTCACATAAATTCAATTCTGAATTTTGCATTGAGTTTGGCATTCTTGTTGATCTATCATATTGCATGTTCATAATCAATGATCATCATGTTCATATGCCATATTCATGTGCCATATTTCGCATACTTGTTGCATAATCAACCATGGGTGCATTCTTGCATAATCTCTCAAAAATGTTCATTGATCTTTCATTTATATATGTTGACCTATGTTCAAATGCATGTTCATGATGAATTAGTACATGTTTCATTGAGTTTGTGCATTAAAAAATGAAAATAGCCAAATTTATATTTTACATTTCATATCTGACTTTGCATATAAGTGTTGTAAAATACATGTTGTTTGTTATGTTTGCATGCTGTATTTGACCTTTTTACACCTACATTTTCATGCTGCATGCTGGCTGTAAAAAATTGCTTTGTGTCATGCATTGTTTTCATGGTTGTTTGTGTATTAGGGGCTGTAGTAGGTGCTGTATTTTTGTCTTAGCATTTTTTTTGGTTCTCTAGAATTAAAATAGAATTTAGATTGAGTCCTAGAGTCGTTAGGATTTAATTAGTGTATGTTTGCTTTATTATTTTAAATAAAAATGCACACTAATCTTTGTTTTTTAGGGGGGAAAGGTATGTTTCCTTACACCTTATCCTTTTATTTTTTTATGTATTTCTTTATGCATTTAATTCACTTTTTTTCCTTTCATATTTGTGATTCGTAGGATTTCCCCTTTTGCTAGGACCAACTTATCTTCCTTAGAAAGTAAGTTACATCCTTTTTCTTCTCTCTTTTCCTTTTACTCTTTAGGATTAGAAAAACCTCACTCACCATTAGGACCACAATTATAATAACTAACTTAGGGTTGTGTCTGAGTCCCCCTTAGTTTTTGTCCTTTTCCGACTTGAGTCTTCTTTCTCATCTTCAAACAAAATCCAAAAAGACTCAATAAATGCATGAAAGGATCCCTTGTGTATAACCTTATTCCATGGGACACTTGCATTCATTCCATCTTGGAGTGGTGTGGGCTTGTCTAGCATGATGTACAAGTCTCATCAAGGGGTTGTTTCACAAAGAAAACCTAAAAGACACTTCTTCACAAAAAGTTCAACAAGCTAGTGAACTTAAACCCTAATCCTAGGAAAAAAGTCTTGGATAAATTCTCCTTGCTTGATGTGCTTGTTCTATTATTCCATCTTGGAATGTAGTAGCAAGTACACATTACATGGAAAAGAGTTTGAATTCACTTCCTTGTGCCAAATTCATACAAAACTTATAAAAGACAAAAACAAACAATAAGCGACTTTCCTGCAAGAATTCTTTTCTCATCTCACTCACTCTCAACGCGAACTCGCGTCGACTTATCTCACATGCAAGACGGTAAACGCACTCGTACCAGACGAGCCTGCAACACCCGAGCATAGACATACGCAGTTCTAGCCATAAAAAAACACAAACAAATAGTTCCCGCCTGGTTAGGCGAACTACGTCAGCTCTGATCCTCATTATCCCGATGAGGTACGTAGGCAGCGGGGTAGGGCCCGTTCGAGCGCATTCTTTATTTTCCCTTCATTTCCCCATTCTTCCTTTTCCATTTTCCATTCCAATTCCCTTTCTCCTATTCCATTCCCATTCCAGTTCCAGTAGCAGTTTTATTCAGCAACATTTTTTCTCACCCTTTGAAGCAAAACAAACAAGCGTGGATCCTGTCGGGTACAACGAACGGTTTGGGGTGCTAATACCTTCCCAGGTCGTAACCGACTCCCAAACCCAGATCTTTGGTTCGCAGGACCTTGTCCTTTCCTTCTTCCTTAGTGTAGACACCCTAAATTTGCCCTCTGGCTTTTCTGTCTTTGTCAGCTTTTCGTTTTGCATTCATACGCATTTTGCATACCATTTGCATAAGTTCCTAAGGCATGGGATCGAGATTTCCTGGTGATTAGGGTTTCACATCTTTATCTACGGATTATTAGAGAGTTCAAGGTTTCAGCTATGCAACCATCAGTGGCATCATCCTCTCTTTGTTCCTGTCACTAAATTAGGGTTTATTTCCTTGATTTAGCGGTATTCAGAGGTTTCACGTCTGAAAGGATTATTTGCTATACATCTGGGCTGTCATCAATTCAGTGGTTGATTTATCGAACAGTGCATGCTCAAGTCAAGTTGTGTTGTGTGCTGAATTTATCAAATTATCAAATTGTGATTCATGAGAAGTTTGGTTCAGGAAATTAGACTGTCAGTTATTCTATGCTTCTTCTGTGAATTTATTTTTCAAGAGGTTAATTCAGATTATTCAAAGTGATCCAAGAATTATTTTGTCAGAGGACGATTAATTCAGAGAGTTATTCGTTTCAGTGGTGGGCTTCTTGGGTAGTGTGTATCCAAGGTTGTGATGTGAGATTCTTCAGGTTATCAAAGCAGTGGTTTGTGCGAAGTTTTGGTTCAGAAAATCAAGTTCATATGGGGATATACAAGAATTCCAAGTGATTCAAGAATGTCAGATTCAAGATTTGTGCAAATCAAGAAGTGTGAATACTAGTTTGGGCTCATGTACATTCTTTGTTTGATTAACCCATTTCCGTGTCCATACATTCATAATTCATTTTTTATCCATTAACCCCGTTTCTTTATTGTTTCTAAACCATATATCTTCTCTCATTTTATTTCCATTAAAATCCTATCCAATAACCATTTTCCATCTTAGTCACCAAAATAATAATCCATTTCATAAATCATTTTAACACCTTAAGCCCCTAAACCAAACTTTCATTTTTTAGACTATTTCCATTCATTACACAAATCACCATTTAAATATGAGCCACTTTTATCATTTCTAGTCCAAAAGCCCATTTCTCTTTTATTATTACACAAAAAAAATAATATACAAAATATATTATTACAAAAATCACAAAAGTAATGAAGCCCATTACAAAGTCCATTACAACAAAATTCAAAAAAATAAAAAAAAGAAAGAACTTGCAGCATGTTTTTTATCTCATGGCCCCATTTCCTGCACACATCACACACATATACTCCAACATCATTTCAAACCTGCACCAAAAAGAAAAAAAAAGTCAATAGAGAGGCAGGAAAAGGACTTTTTCAAGTAACCTTTTCTGCAAAAAAAGGGGGGGGGGGCTTTCGGCTGATGGACCTTTCCTTCATCATCACCTGCAACGGGAAAAGGAGGAGGGGCCACAATCAAAAAGAAAAGCATTTCTACCCCAGAAAGACAGAAAAGAAAATGATTCTGATTCATCCAAAAAACTTAACCTGCAATAACAAAAACAACACGCCAGCTCCAAGCCAATACTCCCAGGCCCACACGAACGTATCCCGCGCAACAACCAACTTCACCAACACCGTCCTCACCCACCACCCTTCTCAACAAGCCTACAACCGCCCTTCATCATTCTTCACAGCAATCATCATTCCCTTCTTCAAACCTCACTCACCAACATCACACCAACAACAACGACACAGACCTCCTTCACAAAACCCTTCACCTGCAAAAACAAAAAAAAAAGCAATACTGGCTTTCTTTCAAAATTCTCACCAACAAAAAGCCATCACCGCACCACCATCAAACCTCCCACACCAACACAACGTAACCCTCAACTTCTAACTCAACACCATTCAGCCTTCAACCACACCACAACCCAAACCCCCCCTTTCACCGAAACGACAACAACAGCAAAACCAGAGCAACAACCCAAACCACCCCTTCACCGAAACGACAACAACAACGAAGCCGAAACCGAAAACTCCTCCTCCACTTCACCATTTCAAATCAACCAACAGCGAACTCTTCTTCATCACCAACCCGCGCCCTTCAACACAACCACGGCCCTTTCCTTTTCACTTCCATACAGAAATAAAACAGAGAATAAGAAGAAGAAGATGAAACAGAAATAGAAGAAGTTCAAAGGAAGCTGAGACGAAGACAAAAGGAGGGAAGCGAACCGAAATCACCAAACGGACCTTGAAAGAAGGAGAAGAGACCGTGCACGGTAGTGTTGAGTTTGTTTCGCTGATGTTGAACAGGGCGGTCGACGGCGGAGAACGTCGGCGAAGTCGCGGCGAAAACCTTGATGCTCGGCGATGATGGAGTGGCCAAAGCAGCGGCAGCCTGAAGGATTTCGTGAAGAGGCGGATCGCATTCTAGCTTTCCCCTTTTTCCCCTTATTTCTTCTTTCGGTCAATTTATAATTTGTGTTAATATGTTTTTGTTAATTTTTATTGATACTGATTAATATTTATTTAATTTATTTTGGTTTTAAGTTTTTTTTTTTATGTTAGTTTTTCTTCTTCCTAGTTGCTGATGGGCCTTGGTTAAGCCCGACCTGGTGTTTCCTGCTTCTCTTCACCTCATACTCCAGTTTGCACCAGCACTTAGTTTCATGGGCCAGGGCCAGCGGCCCCCTCCTTTTCTTTTTTTTCTTCGCTTTCTTTCTACCTTCTTTTTTTGACTAATTCTACTTGTTATTAATTTTTATTAACATTGTTTGAAAGTTAGGATTAGGTTTTTTATTTTTAATTAATTTTGATAATTAATTTCAATTAGATTTTCTTTATATTTTTGTTTGTTATTTAGTTTTTATTAATATTTATGAAGAATTAGATTTAGGGTTAATTTAGGTTTTTATTTCTAAAATTCTTCTAACTTTGTTTATATTCTCAATTAATTTAGATTTCAATTTTGGTAATTAAGTAGAATTGTGTTTAATCTTGTTCCTAGTTTGCGCTTGACATTTTATAGGTTCATTGCTCGATTTCGAGGATGGAGGATATAGCTTGATCATAACCTTTGCTTGGCCTAACGAGACCTTTGGACACCAATTGGACTTAGACTTTGATTTTGCACTGACCAATTCTTGACTTTAATTCCGGATGATGGACGCCTGCACTTGACTTTGGTCTGATGCCCTGATATTTGACAATTCATGCTTGAACTGTGGAATCTGTTTTAGACTTGAGACTTCTTCCTGAATTTCTTTTGCATGCATTGAAAAGGCAACGGACCTTCTCCGTTAGGTAACACTGACGGCCCGATTTTACTTATTGCCCGCTGCTGCATCTGGAAGTCCTACTGGTGTAGGCTCTGTTTGTTCATTATTCATCTTATCTCCATTTCGCATTCTCATCTTATTTCTTATGCATTTTATTTCTTATTCGCCTTATCTTATGTCTTTCTCATCTTCTTATCTTCTTTCTCATCTTATCTTATTCCTCATCTTCTTCTATTCGTTCTTAACTGGAGGTGTGCTTAGGCCACCATGGAGCTTCTCCTTTCTCTTCTTCTTTCTTTCTTCTTTAGGATAGTGAGCCTCACTAACCTAGGACCATCCGAGCATGTGAATATTAGGATTAGACTTTCCCCCACTTAGCTTTTACCTTTGTGTCTCTTTGAGTCTTCTCTTCTCATCTCATAATCAGGGACTAAACCCTAAAGGCTTTAAGGCTTTGTGATTAAGCTTATGCCTGCATCCTTCTCTTAGGATGGAGTGTATAACTTTAATCCTAAGTGTTAAACCCTTAATGTGTTTAACTCCTTTAATCAATCCATCTAATAATCATCAAGACACTAAGCTTGTAACTTGGGCCTTGCATTAGGGTTCTAATTCTTCCTTAACTGGTTAAGAAGGACTAACCCTAGTGTTAATGGACAAGTCCCCCTCAAGTTGTCTTACAGACCCTAAAAAGCACTTCATCATCTTACCATTAAATAAAATCCACTTAATTAAAGGCTTGTTTGGTCATGAGTTTAATCCCTAATCATGGATTAAGTTGAGGAGCTTTCCTCAGCTTAAACATTCTCATCTATTATCCTTCTATTAGGATGGTGTAATGAGTCTGTTTAATCCCTGATTATGGCTTAATCTCATTACTCAACACTAAACAAAAACAACAAAAACATCTAAATAATCACAAGTAGGTTAATGATCTTAATCCTACACCAAAGGTGTTTAAGTGTGAGAATCTGACTTCACACTTAAGGTATTCTCATTACCCCTAATCAGAGGGAAGATGTGATGAGTTTGCTAAATCCATTGGTTTAGGCTTAAGCTCATTAACTTATGACAAACTTTCAAAAGCAATAAAAGACTGAAAACTCAAAAACAAACAATAATCGTCTCCTCCGGGATTCTTTTCTCATCTCATTCACTCACCAACGAGAACTTGCTTTTTTCGTCTAATGCAAGACAGTTAGCATCTGTGCCAGACAGATCATACACTTGAGCATAGACAAGTAAGCAGTTCACAAGTCAATTCACCTTTCAGTCTCTTTGGGTCGAACTACGGTGTTCTGACTTCCTCATTGCACGAGAGGATACGTAGGCATAACTTAACAGTTATCGAACAAAAGTCTCTGTATATTCCCCCTCTTTCCAGCTTTATTCTTTAAGCCTCATGATCTTGAGCATTTCACTCCTTTCTTACACTGACACTTTCATATTTCACATCACTCATACACTTTACACTGACACCTGTACATTCTCTTCCAGCTATTTTATACACAAATTGCACTGACACTACCCCTTTAAAACACAAATCTTTTAAGCGTGGATCCCGTCGAGTACGGCGGACAATCTGGGTGCTAATACCTTCCCAGGTTGTAACCAACCCCCTTTCTCAGTCTCTCTGGTTCGCAACCGTCTTATCCATCTCTTTCTAGGTCTATGCAGCATTACCTTTCCTCCGGGATAAAAATGCCTAGCTGGCGACTCTATTCATCTCCAGTGAGTTCACGGTTGTGTGTTCTCATTGTCCCTCTCGCCGACCGTTCGCGTCTGTACCTTTATCTGGGCCAGTCCCACTTATTGGGAGCGACAGCTTGGCGACTCTGCTGGGGATCCTTATACTGCAACCAGGGCTTCTGGTTCTTTTCGTGGGTTCCTCCTAGCGCTTGATTGATTTGTGTTTACTGGGGTGTTATGTGTTATTTGTGTTTGTATATTTATTTTGTTTATTGCCTTATGTACAGTTGTTTTATTGCTTTCTTTACAGCTTTATATACATCATACTGTCATACTATTCTGGCTGGATCTGTTGTTTCTGTTTTGGTGGGTGGGGGTTCTACTGAGAGTTAAGGTCCTATACCTGGGACCTGAGTGACACCTAGGCTAGAGTGGTTCATGTTCTTTCCCATTCCATTTCGGTCTGGTGCGGGAATATGAAACACGGTTCAGATATGGGTTTCTTTTTGAGAACTCTGTGTTGCAGATTTCCTGCAATGCTAGGGCTATCTGGGAAGCCTGCTAAGTCTGGATGACCTTTAGTATTGACCTTCAGAAACTGAGGTGAATTAGAGGAGGAACTTTTATGGTTATTGTAAACACTGTACCTCCGGGTTATAAGTGTTTACACTTCTCATAACTGATCCAAGTCTGAGGATCCTTGTTTTAGAACACCACCTGTGAGGGGGTTGGGCTGTTTACAGGTTTGCAGGAACCCTTGACCTCAACATACCCTCATTACCAGTACAATTGTTGATCCAGTCACTATGATCCTGAAGTTATTGACCTCTGGTTTTCAGTTACTATTTCGGGTTACTATACAGAGATCTTGTGGTTACAGACACTTGATTCTTGGCAGTATTCCAGATTCCAGGCAGTTTCCAGCTGTGATCCCATGTCTTTGCATCTTTTGCATCATCATATTGCATTTTGCATTTGCATCTGCATTGCATTTTCCTCCTCCAGAGAGCTCATCCTTCCTCTTTTGTCCATGTCCAGCCAGTTGATTTCCCGGTACTCAGTTTGAACAAGTGGTAACAGTTAGAAGACGACAGAGTGTGTGAAGCTAGACTGAACAGTGTCAAGAGTTAAGAAGGGTCAGATTGGAAGCCGTCAGTAGCTATGTCAGAGAACAACAGTCAGAATGTTGAGTTTCCACCTGGTTTCACTTCAATGACCAATCCTCTGTATGGTCTCTCTCCTGATGAAGGTCTTCCACAAATGAACAATCTTGCTCAAGCTCAGCCTGCACAGACCCCGATCGTGAATCAGGGTGTACCTGAACCATCTGTTGCCCGAGGTGGACCTTCATCTTCGACTGATACTACGAATTATCAGAGTTTTGCCTTCCCTATGCCAGACTTCCAAGGGGAAATCCTTCTTGTGAAAACCAAGGATCCACAAGTTATTGATCCTGCTGAAAGGTTTCGTGTGTTGGAGGAGCAACTCAAAGCCTTATCGGATCCTGATGCCTTCGGTTTTGATGCTCTAACTCTGTGTTTGGTGCCTGGTCTTGTCATTCCTCCAGATTTCAAAACTCCGAAGTTTGAGAAATACACTGGTGTTAGTTGCCCGAAGCGTCATTTGGTGATGTTTTGTAGAAAAATGACTTCTCATGCCTGCAATGATAAGTTGATGATTCACTGTTTTCAGGACAGTTTAAGTGGGGCATCTTTAAGTTGGTACATGGATTTGGAAAGCAGTCACATCCGATCTTGGAATGATTTATCCAGAGCTTTCGTAAAGCAATACCAGTACAATATGGACGTGGCGCCCAATCGCACGCACTTGCAGAGCCTATCCCAGAGGAGTGGTGAATCTTTCAGAGAATATGCACAGCGGTGGAGAGAATTGGCAGCCCAAGTGCAACCACCACTTTCAGACAGAGAATTAATTGACCTGTTCGTAGGCACCTTGCAGGGTCCATACTTGGAAAGAATGAGTAGCATTGGGATGACAAGCTTCTCTGATTTGATGATAGTTGGAGTACGCATTGAGAGTCTGCTCAAAAGTGGAAAGATCCAAGACTTTTCGAATATCCCAGCTAGTGAAGGTGAGTCTGTTGTTAGCTCCCAAGAGGAAGAATGGAATGACGTCAGTACAGTCATGGCAAATGTCGAGTATTCTAGAACAACATCTTCTAAGAGATCATCTTTTCCTGAATCTGATTACTCTTACGGACATTCGGCAATGCTCAGAGCACCGTGTCAGAAATCCTGGACTCCTCCTCGTCCAAATCTGCAATCTCATGGTCGAAGACCTCAGAATCAACTTCAGAGCCAGCCTAGGCCTCGTAACAATCTGGAAAGAAGGATTGCTCCTCTTCATCCAGTCCCCATGGCATACAGTGAACTCTTGCCACATCTAGTTCAGAGCTCTTTGGTGGTTCCTAAGCCTCTCAAGCCGTTACCAGGGCCGTACCCTCCAGAGTACAATCCTCATGAGCAGTGTGGGTATCATGGTGGATCAATGGGGAATTCAACTGAAGATTGCAAAGCTTTTCAAGCCAAAGTACAACAGTTGATCGACAAGGGCTACATCTCCTTTCCAGAAGGAAGCTTGGTTGTGCACGTCAACCCTTCACCTGATTGAGTTCAAAGACTTCAGAAGAAGCGTATCTTGGTTTCAATGGCTCAGACAACAGTATGTCATCAGAGTTGGTGATCGCTGTATCCTTTTATCATTTGCATTGTAGTTTCTTTCCTGTTAGCAGCTACTTGTCTTTTAAGCACTGTTATTTTTAAATGGTAATGTTAATGTAGTGATCTTGCACTTTTGAATCAATTATGTCGCATTCGCTCATTTTTCTTTACTTGCATTGAAAAAAAACGAAAAAACAAAAAAATTGCATCCATATACCTCCCATTTATTTCACTGTTGTTTAGCAGGTTTGAGGGAGGATGATGACAACTGAATACTCATAATTGTTGAAGGTATGCTTTCAGGGTATAACCTGCTGACGATGTACAGGCATTGTTTCAATTCCCAAACACCGGAGATATAAGGGAGAAAGACCTTCGTCAACCCTTTTGAGCCTTGAAGTAGGAGTTTCTGTTCTAAACAAAAAAAAAAAACCCGCATTCAACCCGGGGCAGGGTAGTTATCAGTTAATTTGACCGAGTGTTCAAATTTCCAAAGGAGTGTGCATCCGAGGATCCATTACCTTTATTCATTACACCTCAAGAGGTCAAGGGACGGGAAACCACAATGGTTATCCCTCACCAACAAAGGAATGAGGCAGTCAACCCTTTCAGCAAGTCAGACAAGCCAGTGTCACACGATTGGTTCAACAAAAATCAAAGGAAAAAAGAAATAAAGCCCGCTAAGTCGAAAAATGTGTGAAAACACATGACTTAGGCAAAAGTTAGGGCATCCCGCTGGACTTCGAAAAAAAGAGAACCAGTCCAGGCAAAAGTTAGGGAGTAAAAATGAAAAAATGAAAGAGAATCTTCCATGAGAATAAATTCGTGTGACCAGACACAAAGTCAGAATGGGTGACTGTTACTCCAAGAAACCTCATTGGTGCGTAAACCATCAACGTCATTGGTTCCTCAATCATTACAAAACCCTTTCGAGAGGCGAGCGCTTAAGTCCAATTAGCTGAATATAGGACCGGAGGACATCAAGGAGAATGGGTGGGCACATATAAATTTTGAGCCATAAATCCTTCTTTCTAAAACCGTGAACCGGGCCACGTTACAACCCTTGAAAGTCCTAATTGAATCAGGTTCAATTCTGAAAGCATACTACGACAAGGTTGCGTAAACTGACTCCTAACGATTTGCTAACTCAACACTATGTTTGGACTAATCGTCCATTCGACACACACTGTCACAACATCAAAATAAATAAATTTTCAAAAACTTGCATGTGTACTGCATTAAAATTACCATTTGCAAATGAACAGTTTTAATTGCAAGTCAGTCTGTGACACCAGGGAAGTTCCTATAAAGAGCAATCACGAGGGAACTTGATCATTCAACAATGAGGACCAGAATCAAGAGCATCTTGTCGGCCTATGAATCAGGGGCATGTTATCCAGTGGTTTTGTTGACCAAGGAATCTGTCAGGGTAAAGAGAGTTCCCAAGCATCAGTTGATCGAGGAACGTCATTCAAAGTCAGTTGATCAGAGCTGAATCTGCCAAACAGGGGCAGGCCACCTGGAATTTCTGTTGTCCAAGGATGAAATCTTCCAATGCTCAGTCAGAATGAGTCAATTCGCTTCCACGCTCATACCGGGGCATGACACTTCCAGAGATCACTAAGTGCAACTCTCCTCGAGAGAACATCCAAGTTTGCTATTCCAGAAATTGGATAGTCAGCAACAGTCTGTTCAGAGACTCACCCAACAGGGGCAACTTTAGCTACGCAGAGCAATTTGTATCAGTAATCTCAGAGTTCAAGACGAGTGTCGGGAAATCATGCTACCCACCGTCGCCTTTGTCACCCTTCTCAACCAGAAGCCTTGTCACTAAGACCTTTCTTCCCACCTCGGGAGTTTTTCTGGCCTTTCATAATCATTGCATAAATCATTTGCATACGTTATTCATGTCGCATATAGAGCATATGCATCATCATTGCATTGAGCATAACCCCCGCAACATCAGATTTCATCCAGGGCCTCGTAACCCCAACTTCTTGACATCTCAAAGTCCAGTTATCGTCTGGCAAACCGTTTTAAGGTCCAGTTCTCGTCTGGAAAACATTCCAAAGTCCAGTTCTCGTCTGGCAGACCAATCCAAAGTCCAGTTCTCGTCTGGCAAAACATTCCAATGTCTAGTCCTCGTCTGGCAGACAAACCCAAAGTCCAGTTCTCGTCTGGCAAACCAATTTCAAATACCAGTTCTCGTCTGGTAGGCGAACCTTTTACCAGTTCTCGTCTGGTCACCTTTTCATTCAACCCATTGAACACCAGTTCCCGTCTGGTAGTCATTCTTTTTCAGAGTCAATTCCCGTTTGACAATGAACCCGAGTAGTCAGTTCTCGTCTGACGACCTATTCTTTGCCCATCAGTTCTCGTCTGTTGGCCTACCTTTAATAAACCAGTTCTCGTCTGGTAATTCACCTTCAAAAGTCCAATTTCTTGGCAACCAAAAAATATATATCTATCAACCTGGCCCTAGCGCCCAACCATCCTTGTTTCATATCTTTGTTTATGGGCATACGTCTGCATTGTACATCATTTGCATTGCATCTTCATACCACATGGTTTCTGTTTTAGCTCTGATGTGGGGCAAGAATCGTTTCAAGACGTAATCTCGGGCAGTTATCTCAAGACTTGTTGAATTTCTGCGAGAGTTTGAAGACACTGGGGCAGTTCTGGATGCCAGGTCTTCTGTAAAATCCTTTGAAGACGATCTTTTTATAAATGATGCAATCTGAGGCAATTTGAAGAGTTAAGGGAATGTTAGTTCACTCAGGATGATCAGTAATGCTTTTGTTGAGCTCAGAAGTTTGAAGCACTGTGTTAATTCTCAGGGAATGTCTGGTATTTATTTTACCAGTAGGGCATTGGAAGTTTATTTCTTCCCCGAGCATAAAGATCTTCTTTCAGCCGACAGGATTCCCTCATGAGGAGTTGGTTATTCGCATTCAGTCAAGGCCAAATTTCATTGGCACAACTTCCCAACACAGCTGTTATGCTATACTTGGGGCATATCTTGATTCTCCAGCAAAGTCTCTCCTCAGCAGAGCATTGCCAAATCTTTTCTCAACCATGCCAAAGGGTTGACACATCCCCAGCTGAGTTGGAACAAATGATAATCCCAGCGGAACTTCAAGGCTAATTGAATCGTTCTCGTCCCCAAGCGGATTTATCTTTCCACAGTGAAGTTTTCCCAACAGGAAGCTGAAAGCCTTGCTTCCCCACAAAGTTAGAATTATCAGAATTCCCTCCTCAGCAGGATTGTGTGATCAAGCATCTTCCCTAGCCAAGTCTAAAGATGATCTTTCCCCATATAGTCATCGGGATTTTCATTTCCAAAGGATTTCCCTAGCAGAGCAAGAAGAAATTCTCCCCAGTGGAGTCAGGGCAGGATGATCAGATCCTCAGCAGATGTTCAAAGCAGTTAAACGAAGTATACCTCACGCAGAGTCGTCTTTCCTCCAGTGAAAACCTCTCCAACAGGCATCAGGTTGCCAACACTTCGCTCCCATCAGAGTTAAAAGCTTTCAACCCGTCAGCAGTATACAGAATGCTTCCCAAATTCCCCAGCGGAGAGTTAAAGCTAAAACAGTTGCCTCACATTCACAAACATCAGTATATACTATTTGTGGCACCCGTCCGTGTCATATCCCCAGCATAAAGCCAAAGCATCCTCTTTGCACTCACAGATACTCTTGTATATATAATTTTCTTGACATCCGTCCGTGTCGCTTTCCCTAGCACAAGTAACCTAAACACTTTGTGTATCAGATATTTGTTTATACTATACTTTTCTCCTTTTGATACTCGTCCATGTCACTCTCCCCAGCAGTAAATACTCATCTATACACCAATCACACTTATACAGATGCTCGTCCGTATCTTGTATATACCATTTATATCCCCGCAGATTCAACACTAGTCTTTGTTCTTTGTTAACCAGTTGGTACTCGTTCGTACCATCATCTCAGAACATGCGTCAGGCGTTTGTTTCTACATGATACTCGTCCGTATCATAGTCTTAAGGATGCTCGTCCGCATCTTTAATCCATACACCGTGTCAAACACTTTTGTCTTCATGAATATAGACACTTATCTGTGTCTAATATTCCCCAGAAGAGTCCCCTCAGAATCAACACTCGTCCGTGTTCCTTGTTAACCAGTTGATACTCGTCCGTATCACCATCTCTAAACACGTGTCAGTATTTGTTTCTACCCGATACTCGTCCGTATCGTAGTCTTAAGGATGCTCGTCCGCATCTTTAATCTATACACAGCGTCAAAACACTTATACCTTTTATTTCTTGGATAAACACTCGTCTGTGTTTACTATTCCCCAGTAAATCGCCAACAAAGCAATTTTCTTTTTATCTGACATTCGTCCTGTGTCATGATAAACCCTGAGAGCAGTCGTACCCTGCTAGGTGGTCGTCCTCCACCTCTTGATGGTCGTCCTCCATCATGCTCATCCGATGGCCTTCCCCATCGTTGATTTTCTATCCGACATTCGTCCTATGTCGTGATATTTTCGGCAGCCGTACCCTGCCAGGTGATCGTCCTTCACCTTAGATGACCGTTCCTCATCTTACCCCGACAGAGCAGCCGTCCCCTGCTAGGTGATCGTCCTTCACCTTTGATGACCGTACCTCATCATCTGTTTATTTCGTTTATTCTTTAACCCGATGGCCGTCCCCGTCGTGGTCCCTTTTCCTGTCAGCTTAGCCCGATGGCCGTCCCCATCGTTGGTTACTTTACTTTATGAACTTGATGGCCGTCCCCGTCATGTTTCGTTAATCCCCAGAGAATCTTATAGCTTTACTTGATGGCCGTCCCCATCATGACCCCTTTTATCCCCAGCATGTCGGCCGTCCCCGTCATCGCTTTATTTCCCGCACTTTTCCCAGCATGTCGGCCGTCCCCGTCATCGCTCTTTACCCAGCAGTCGTCCTCTGCTCGACGGTCGTCCTCCGTCGCCCACACTTTACAGTATAATTTATTTTCTTTTACAATCTATATTCCTTTTCTTCTTCATTCTGTGAGTGCAAATTTCGGGGTCCTTTTGGTATTCAATCACTATTTATCTTGAACGTCTAATAGCCGTTGCTCTCATCCTCTTCAGATTAACAGTTGCTTGAATAGGGGCAGCTGTAGACACCCTAAATTTGCCCTCTGGCTTTTCTGTCTTTGTCAGCTTTTCGTTTTGCATTCATACGCATTTTGCATACCATTTGCATAAGTTCCTAAGGCATGGGATCGAGATTTCCTGGTGATTAGGGTTTCACATCTTTATCTACGGATTATTAGAGAGTTCAAGGTTTCAGCTATGCAACCATCAGTGGCATCATCCTCTCTTTGTTCCTGTCACTAAATTAGGGTTTATTTCCTTGATTTAGCGGTATTCAGAGGTTTCACGTCTGAAAGGATTATTTGCTATACATCTGGGCTGTCATCAATTCAGTGGTTGATTTATCGAACAGTGCATGCTCAAGTCAAGTTGTGTTGTGTGCTGAATTTATCAAATTATCAAATTGTGATTCATGAGAAGTTTGGTTCAGGAAATTAGACTGTCAGTTATTCTATGCTTCTTCTGTGAATTTATTTTTCAAGAGGTTAATTCAGATTATTCAAAGTGATCCAAGAATTATTTTGTCAGAGGACGATTAATTCAGAGAGTTATTCGTTTCAGTGGTGGGCTTCTTGGGTAGTGTGTATCCAAGGTTGTGATGTGAGATTCTTCAGGTTATCAAAGCAGTGGTTTGTGCGAAGTTTTGGTTCAGAAAATCAAGTTCATATGGGGATATACAAGAATTCCAAGTGATTCAAGAATGTCAGATTCAAGATTTGTGCAAATCAAGAAGTGTGAATACTAGTTTGGGCTCATGTACATTCTTTGTTTGATTAACCCATTTCCGTGTCCATACATTCATAATTCATTTTTTATCCATTAACCCCGTTTCTTTATTGTTTCTAAACCATATATCTTCTCTCATTTTATTTCCATTAAAATCCTATCCAATAACCATTTTCCATCTTAGTCACCAAAATAATAATCCATTTCATAAATCATTTTAACACCTTAAGCCCCTAAACCAAACTTTCATTTTTTAGACTATTTCCATTCATTACACAAATCACCATTTAAATATGAGCCACTTTTATCATTTCTAGTTCAAAAGCCCATTTCTCTTTTATTATTACACAAAAAAAATAATATACAAAATATATTATTACAAAAATCACAAAAGTAATGAAGCCCATTACAAAGTCCATTACAACAAAATTCAAAAAAATTAAAAAAAAGAAAGAACTTGCAGCATGTTTTTTATCTCATGGCCCCATTTCCTGCACACATCACACACATATACTCCAACATCATTTCAAACCTGCACCAAAAAGAAAAAAAAAAGTCAATAGAGAGGCAGGAAAAGGACTTTTTCAAGTAACCTTTTCTGCAAAAAAAGGGGGGGGGGCTTTCGGCTGATGGACCTTTCCTTCATCATCACCTGCAACGGGAAAATGAGGAGGGGCCACAATCAAAAAGAAAAGCATTTCTACCCCAGAAAGACAGAAAAGAAAATGATTCTGATTCATCCAAAAAACTTGACCTGCAATAACAAAAACAACACGCCAGCTCCAAGCCAATACTCCCAGGCCCACACGAACGTATCCCGCGCAACAACCAACTTCACCAACACCGTCCTCACCCACCACCCTTCTCAACAAGCCTACAACCGCCCTTCATCATTCTTCACAGCAATCATCATTCCCTTCTTCAAACCTCACTCATCAACATCACACCACCAACAACGACACAGACCTCCTTCACAAAACCCTTCACCTGCAAAAACAAAAAAAAAAGCAATACTGGCTTTCTTTCAAAATTCTCACCAACAAAAAGCCATCACCGCACCACCATCAAACCTCCCACACCAACACAACGTAACCCTTAACTTCTAACTCAACACCATTCAGCCTTCAACCACACCACAACCCAAACCCCCCCTTTCACCGAAACGACAACAACAGCAAAACCAGAGCAACAACCCAAACCACCCCTTCACCGAAACGACAACAACAACGAAGCCGAAACCGAAAACTCCTCCTCCACTTCACCATTTCAAATCAACCAACAGCGAACTCTTCTTCATCACCAACCCGCGCCCTTCAACACAACCACGGCCCTTTCCTTTTCACTTCCATACAGAAATAAAACAGAGAATAAGAAGAAGAAGATGAAACAGAAATAGAAGAAGTTCAAAGGAAGCTGAGACGAAGACAAAAGGAGGGAAGCGAACCGAAATCACCAAACGGACCTTGAAAGAAGGAGAAGAGACCGTGCACGGTAGTGTTGAGTTTGTTTCGCTGATGTTGAACAGGGCGGTCGACGACGGAGAACGTCGGCGAAGTCGCGGCGAAAACCTTGATGCTCGGCGATGATGGAGTGGCCAAAGCAGCGGCAGCCTGAAGGATTCCGTGAAGAGGCGGATCGCATTCTAGCTTTCCCCTTTTTCCCCTTATTTCTTCTTTCGGTCAATTTATAATTTGTGTTAATATGTTTTTGTTAATTTTTATTGATACTGATTAATATTTATTTAATTTATTTTGGTTTTAAGTTTTTTTTTTTATGTTAGTTTTTCTTCTTCCTAGTTGCTGATGGGCCTTGGTTAAGCCCGACCTGGTGTTTCCTGCTTCTCTTCACCTCATACTCCAGTTTGCACCAGCACTTAGTTTCATGGGCCAGGGCCAGCGGCCCCCTCCTTTTCTTTTTTTTCTTCGCTTTCTTTCTACCTTCTTTTTTTGACTAATTCTACTTGTTATTAATTTTTATTAACATTGTTTGAAAGTTAGGATTAGGTTTTTTATTTTTAATTAATTTTGATAATTAATTTCAATTAGATTTTCTTTATATTTTTGTTTGTTATTTAGTTTTTATTAATATTTATGAAGAATTAGATTTAGGGTTAATTTAGGTTTTTATTTCTAAAATTCTTCTAACTTTGTTTATATTCTCAATTAATTTAGATTTCAATTTTGGTAATTAAGTAGAATTGTGTTTAATCTTGTTCCTAGTTTGCGCTTGACATTTTATAGGTTCATTGCTCGATTTCGAGGATGGAGGATATAGCTTGATCATAACCTTTGCTTGGCCTAACGAGACCTTTGGACACCAATTGGACTTAGACTTTGATTTTGCACGGACCAATTCTTGACTTTAATTCCGGATGATGGACGCCTGCACTTGACTTTGGTCTGATGCCCTGATATTTGACAATTCATGCTTGAACTGTGGAATCTGTTTTAGACTTGAGACTTCTTCCTGAATTTCTTTTGCATGCATTGAAAAGGCAACGGACCTTCTCCGTTAGGTAACACTGACGGCCCGATTTTACTTATTGCCCGCTGCTGCATCTGGAAGTCCTACTGGTGTAGGCTCTGTTTGTTCATTATTCATCTTATCTCCATTTCGCATTCTCATCTTATTTCTTATGCATTTTATTTCTTATTCGCCTTATCTTATGTCTTTCTCATCTTCTTATCTTCTTTCTCATCTTATCTTATTCCTCATCTTCTTCTATTCGTTCTTAACTGGAGGTGTGCTTAGGCCACCATGGAGCTTCTCCTTTCTCTTCTTCTTTCTTTCTTCTTTAGGATAGTGAGCCTCACTAACCTAGGACCATCCGAGCATGTGAATATTAGGATTAGACTTTCCCCCACTTAGCTTTTACCTTTGTGTCTCTTTGAGTCTTCTCTTCTCATCTCATAATCAGGGACTAAACCCTAAAGGCTTTAAGGCTTTGTGATTAAGCTTATGCCTGCATCCTTCTCTTAGGATGGAGTGTATAACTTTAATCCTAAGTGTTAAACCCTTAATGTGTTTAACTCCTTTAATCAATCCATCTAATAATCATCAAGACACTAAGCTTGTAACTTGGGCCTTGCATTAGGGTTCTAATTCTTCCTTAACTGGTTAAGAAGGACTAACCCTAGTGTTAATGGACAAGTCCCCCTCAAGTTGTCTTACAGACCCTAAAAAGCACTTCATCATCTTACCATTAAATAAAATCCACTTAATTAAAGGCTTGTTTGGTCATGAGTTTAATCCCTAATCATGGATTAAGTTGAGGAGCTTTCCTCAGCTTAAACATTCTCATCTATTATCCTTCTATTAGGATGGTGTAATGAGTCTGTTTAATCCCTGATTATGGCTTAATCTCATTACTCAACACTAAACAAAAACAACAAAAACATCTAAATAATCACAAGTAGGTTAATGATCTTAATCCTACACCAAAGGTGTTTAAGTGTGAGAATCTGACTTCACACTTAAGGTATTCTCATTACCCCTAATCAGAGGGAAGATGTGATGAGTTTGCTAAATCCATTGGTTTAGGCTTAAGCTCATTAACTTATGACAAACTTTCAAAAGCAATAAAAGACTGAAAACTCAAAAACAAACAATAATCGTCTCCTCCGGGATTCTTTTCTCATCTCATTCACTCACCAACGAGAACTTGCTTTTTTCGTCTAATGCAAGACAGTTAGCATCTGTGCCAGACAGATCATACACTTGAGCATAGACAAGTAAGCAGTTCACAAGTCAATTCACCTTTCAGTCTCTTTGGGTCGAACTACGGTGTTCTGACTTCCTCATTGCACGAGAGGATACGTAGGCATAACTTAACAGTTATCGAACAAAAGTCTCTGTATATTCCCCCTCTTTCCAGCTTTATTCTTTAAGCCTCATGATCTTGAGCATTTCACTCCTTTCTTACACTGACACTTTCATATTTCACATCACTCATACACTTTACACTGACACCTGTACATTCTCTTCCAGCTATTTTATACACAAATTGCACTGACACTACCCCTTTAAAACACAAATCTTTTAAGCGTGGATCCCGTCGAGTACGGCGGACAATCTGGGTGCTAATACCTTCCCAGGTTGTAACCAACCCCCTTTCTCAGTCTCTCTGGTTCGCAACCGTCTTATCCATCTCTTTCTAGGTCTATGCAGCATTACCTTTCCTCCGGGATAAAAATGCCTAGCTGGCGACTCTATTCATCTCCAGTGAGTTCACGGCTGTGTGTTCTCATTGTCCCTCTCGCCGACCGTTCGCGTCTGTACCTTTATCTGGGCCAGTCCCACTTATCGGGAGCGACACTTAGGTTTGTGCAGCATTACCTTTCCCGGTCCTTCGGGATAAAAATGCATGGCTGGCGACTCTACTTTTTCCGCACCACTTTCGCATTTGTACTAGGATGAAAA